>JAKCPI010007314.1:0-59854 GCA_023213315.1 Euborellia annulipes | reverse complement strand
TCAAATTCTGAGATAACCTCATCACAAAAAATAATGAAAAATTAAAATATCTTGTAAAGTATTAAGTTTATCAAAAGTCAATATCTATATATAAAATTGTTCTATTTTTAATAGTGAACAACTTTTGTTTGAATAAATTTTTTTGTATCTCTTACTCCTTCTTAATTAGAATCAGGGAATTGAAGTCGACTATTTACAAGGCCTAAATGACAAAAAAAAGCTTATTAAAATGTATATTCAATTATTGAAACGAACGACAGCTGTGCGACCAGTCACACCAGATTTTATTGCTATTCATAATATTCATTCTCTTTTCTGAATAAAAGAAGAAATTGAGTGATTACAAAGAATAATTTTTCATTTTATCTAATAAATGAATTCCATAAGGTGAAGGAGATAAGGGAGGGAGGGAGGGGGAGTAATCTGTCTCCCCCTCCCCACCGCCCTTCCCTCCCTCTTTGACTAAATTACCTTCACAAAACCATCAGCAGAATCCTGAAAGGAAAGGGAGAGATCTCCTTGGGGTGTAATTAGAACCAACTGTGCTGATGCTGACGATGCAACCTCCCCCCCCACCACCCCACCCCCACCCTCCCTCCCCCTTAACTCTCACACACATCACCACCAACACCAACTAAACTTTACTTAAAGGTACCGTATAAGAAACTAATCAACAACTATTTTTACTTTCTCCTATCTATTTATATATATATAACTAGCCGCGCCGCCCGCCTTATGCGGGCTTCCACCAGCTGGCTCGGGCCCGCCTGCGGCGGACCCTCGCCTTTTCTTAATTATGAAAAGAAAATTATTATTATTACTACATATTCCAATCCAGTGCCTGCTTGAAGATTTGTTTACCTCCAAAGAATACACAACTGCAAAGAATACTTAAATATATTTCTCTATACATTTCCTATGGGAGAAATTGTAACTTTAAGAATTAATAACTCAAAAAGTTATAGGAATTTCATGACCCGAGTATTTTTCCAGGACTCTCCATAACGTCCTCTATGAGACTGCAAAATTTCGTTTCAAAATTCCAACGGGAAGTTGGTCAAACAGAGCGTGACAGACGGACAGACGGACACTCCGCAATTATTACATATAGATAATGATCAAAGCCATATGAGCTGGTCTCCTGGTCAATTCCCCCTCTCTTTACTCTGGACCTGTGAATTTATTAATGCGCAATTATTTCATTTTCATTATATTGCTAAATAATTATAATTTATTTTTAATATTTAATAATGTCAACAATCCCAATTAGTGGAAAATTATCTTTAATTTAAGTTTTATTCTTGATTAATTTAATTTTATTATTATTAATTAATTTTATTATAACAATATAATAAATAATTTTAATTGTCTCCGGGCCGCCAAGGCATACGCATCGCCTGTGAGAGTTCTCTTATGAGGCTCTGCCTCCTCCAGCAGCCTCTCAGCTCTCCCTGGACCATTAGACAGAGGAAGATGCAGATCTGTATTGCATTAAATGCATCGCCCGATCAAACCGTCACCTATCACCGTGGCCTGAAACGATCCTGCTGACCACGTAGTGACGTTCCAGCCTGGACCTGCCGGATGCTGCATCACCATCATCAACTCCAGATGAGTTAATCACCCTTTACTTGCATTAAACTAAATTCACATATAATAAACCATAAACTTTAATTATTTTTCATTAAATATAAAATGTAAATAATTCAAGGCTTTTGCGTCTCATAGAAGCGAAACTTTGATACTCTTATACAACTTATCGGTGTTGTTGCCAGTCCAACGACCGGTAAATTAAATAAAATAATTATAATTAAATTGTATGTAATAATTTTGTATATTTCTTGATATTTCCATTGATCAGCGACTTTTCACTTTGGGCGGCGGGTCGAGCGGAGAAAAAAAAAAAAAAAATATATATATATTTGATTCATGTTTTAAAGCATGAAGGAATTAAGCTAGGAGGTTGAAATTTTATATTTAAGCTAGACACCCCTTAGGACATGACAGGAAGCTTTTGAACAAAATCGACCAAAGAGTACTAGTACTTTACTGATGTACTTTTTCAGTTTTTATTCGATTTTCTCAAAATTCGCTCCAATGATTTTAATTAAAACCAAAAATCAATTATTTTTTAGATGCTCTTTAAAATGTATCTTCTCATTTTGTCATTGAAATCTTCTGATGCACACTTTACTCTTGTATTTCATAGAGAAGATAGGAGAAATGGTTGCCATGGTAACAGAATTTAAATATTTTCACATACTTATAAAATTTACATCTTGAATTCTAATATATCGGCGGAAACTAAATACGTCTATCTCGTGGATGTATTTGTCAAAAATGTCAGATGAATCATTTTTAGGAAATCCCCGTATATTTAGTATTATGAGATATATGAGAAGGAGGGGAGGGGAGGGAGGGGGGGGGGAGGGGGAGGGAAATGACGGTTTCTATTTATTTTTTATCTCTTGCAAATTAAATAAACGAGATCTTAAAAATAAATAAATTTCAATTGAAAAATTAATTAATCAAGATTCAATCGATGATTAAACAACACTTTGACATTGAACCAAGTTTTTTTTTTTTTTATTGACTTACTAGTTAAGTTATAAGAAAGAGAGATATCGGATATCAATTCTAATTCTGATAAAGATTGCTAAAAAAAAAAAAATATTTTTTGATTTTATAAAGAAATTAAATTGAAAATTTAATATTTCTAAATCATCAAAATATAATTTAGATCAATTTTTGAGGTTAAAAGAAGAATTGGATTCAATTATAAGGGATGTAGATAGTATATATAGACATCTTTGAAAATAAAGAATAGTATTTATTTTTTTCATGAGTCCATCTGTTTCACTTATTATTTATTATTAAATAATATAATTTATTAATAATAAATTGAAAATAGAATATTTCTAAATAAATCAAAATACTGTAGAATTTGAGGTTAAAAGAGGAGTTGCGTTGGATTCATTTCCAAGAGATGTAGATTAGATATAGCCATTTTTTCCTTTGAAGTAGTCTAAATATAAGTGAAGTGTGCTTCAATCAATTTTGAAATCAAAATGGAAAATATAAAAAGAGTATCTAAAAAATAATTGATTTATGAAGAATTTTAATCAAAATCATTAGAACAAATTTTAAAATAATCAAAAAAAAAAGCATATAAATAAAGTACTAGTAGCCTACTCTTTGGCTGATTTTGGAACATTTTTTTTTTAAAGCAATCGCGATGAATTCTCATTAAAACAGAGATTTATTTTTGACTTGCTGAAAAGTAGTCAACCCAAATTCCTAAATTCAGTGGTTAAATTAAGAAAACTTCTTCAATTATTTTATGTAATATTGTAGATATTTTCTGACTTTTGTTTTGATTCATTGCTCGCTATAGTTATTAGCTTAAAAGGGATTTTATCAATTTAATTTCCATCTCTCTGATGAGATGATATCTCAGAAAAGTTATTAAAGGGCAACAAACCAACATTATCATGTTTGAAAATTTGATTATACATATGTGTTCATACGTATTAACTCAAGTTGAATAAAATTTAAAAAAAAAAACTTTTTGATTTATCTATAAAAAGCTTTTAACCTTAAATACAATCACATTTTTTGATAAAGATATAATTTTAATTGTGTAATCTGAAACTAGCCATTTTTCTGATTAAAATGATATACAACACTTGTATTTAAATTTAGTGTATTTTAGTAAAAATGATTTTTTATAATCGAAGTGAAGCGTCGTCCTCCATTTTTTTTTGTTAGATCACAATAATGCATATTAAAAAGAATATAAATTATTTAAAAATAATTTTTCCTAATTAAAATATTCATTTATATTGTTTAAAAAAATTTCAAAGGCCAAGAATTAAAAAAAAAAATTTAATTATTTAACAATCATAATTATTATTTATTACATATTATTACGATACAATTTATTTATTTATCAATTTGTAATTATTTATTGTTTAATTAGTAATTAATATTTAATAAAAAATTATATTCTTTTTTATTGTTGTGATCTAACAAGAAAATATGGAGGACAAACGCTCCATTTCAATTAAAAAATTAATTTTTTTGGCTAGAATACATTATATTAAAATTCAAGTGTTATATATCATTTTAATCAGAAAAATTGCAAGATTTAGATTATATAATTAAAAATATATGTTTATTAAAGAAAAAAAAATCAGCCTTTAATATTTTAATATTCGCCCGATTTCTTTTTCTTGTATTTTGCGTACTTATTAAATAAAGATCGTCAATAAATATGAGCGCGTTTTCAAACGAAATACTCTTGACGTATGCATGTATAACGAGTAATCAATAATCTTTTTTTTTTTTTTTATCACTCCATATCTAATCATATTTATAATTTCTAACACGTTCATCAAGTCGGTCATTTCAGAATTTGTGTTCCCAACATCAAGTACAAACATGGGTTTGGGTGACAAACTCTTTCATCCGGCTGCATTATTGAAAATCATCCAAATTGTTGTCAACGTTATTTTATTGGGACTCGTTGGAAATCATTTTCTCACTTTATTGTTCGCTTATGATATCGCCATATCTAGAAGCCGTACGACAACAATCGACCCATTTGGCTGTGGAATCATGGATTGTGGTCAATTTAATTCTCTTAGGCTCGTATCTGTTGGACAAGCCATGGCATAAATTCGTCCACATTCCTGTGTGTCTTGCAGGCGCATTGGTCGCTTTTCTTGCTTCGGCCTACCTCTTGACTATGCCAGCTGGAATAGAAACCGTATACATTGAAGATTTGGATCGACAAAAAGCGATTGGAGGAATTTTAGTGATTTTAGGACTCTCCTATTTAGTTGAGGGTGGTGTTATCTTTATGAAACCATTCACTTCATCATCAACACCTACATAATAATTATGTGTTTTCTTTTGTGTGTCCATATTTATTGTATAATTATAATAACAAAATAAATTTTTTTTTTTAATAATTAAACATGTGAGTAATTTTTTTTAATCCTTGGAAAAAAAAATATATAATTTTTAATATGACGCAACATGCGTGTGTCCTACAATTTTTTTTTTCTAAATAAATTTATAAAAAAAAAAAATTCTGAAATTAAGAAAACTAATAATAAATAAAAAATGAGAAAAATTTATAATTAATTCAATTTGTCGTTTTTGTGAACCCGGTTTCGATTCCCGTCTAAAGCAAAAAAAAAAAAAAAATTTATTTCAAAGGATGGGGGTCTGAATGGCCTAAGATGCCGAAAAAGATATTAAAATAAATATTTAAAAAAAAAATGTATTATTCATTTAGGGAGATGAAAACTAACCTTATTTAATAAAACAGAGTTGGATTCAATTAAAAGAGATGTAGAATATATATAGCCATTTTTGAATTAATTAATTAATTTCATCTTCTTGGTTTTTTTTTTTTTTCAAGAGAAATTAAATCTGTATCATTTATTAAAAAAAAAAAAAGTGAAAATAATAAAAATAATAATAACAATTCCTTTATTCCTCCAGCAAAGTTTGCTCAAGGACTTTCATCACAGCATGAGCCATATGGGTCGTTTTGATAACTTACTTACCTACATGGTGTTTGTCCTTCAGCTATTAAAATAGCTGAAGGACAAACACCATGTATTTCCCCATAGGGAGGCTATTTTAATGTTGGGGTAGGTAAGTTATCAAAACGGCCCATTGGTGACAGGTCCAAGAGCTACATTTGTAACAATACATCTTTTTTTTTTATTAATGAAATTTGATCACTTCATGGCTTTCGGCAACAATAAATGTAAAAATGTAAAATAACTCATAAAAAGTTAGCTTTAATAAAAAATAATACCTATAAATCCTTTATATCTCTTTCATTTTCATCGATTAGGGCTTATACCTGGTAAATAGACGACTTGAATTTTTGAAAAATACTTAAAAAAAAAAATAGGGGCGCTAGCAATTACACCAAGCGCAAGGGCAAAGTTGTTCATAATTAAGAATAGAGCAATTTTATATATAGGTATTATTTCGATAAAATTAATACTTTAGAAGATTTTAAATTTAACATTATTTTTTGGAAAGAGGTTAACTCAAATTTGAAGGCCATTTATTTATAAGAAATCAATCATTTTCAGCATAAATAATTGATAGAAAACAAATCAGTGCAGTGAAAAAAAGTATGTCCATCCAGGGGGATTCAATTAAACGCTATAAAAAAAAAAAAATTTTCTTTTCTTTTCTAATATTAATATATAATCATATATTTTATTATTATTTGAATAAAATTTATAATAATTAAATTGAAAATATAATATTTCTAAATCAAAATAGAATTTTACATTAATTTTTGAGGTTAGAAGAGGAATTGGATTCAATTGTAAGGGATGTAGATTGTATATATTTGAAAATAAAGGTTAGTATTGATATTTATTTATTTCATGCGACCATCTTTTTCATTTATTATTAAAATCAAAGAATATAATTTAATTTAAATAAAAAAAATATATATAGTGTGACAGCACAACACATAATTTGAGATTATCGAAGGTAAGTTGAATGCTGTCAGGTCAGTCACACTAGATTTGTTTTATATATATATAAGCCTGTGAGAAATTAGTTCTGCATCGTTTAGTAATTTCTAAACGAAATCCCTATGAAATAAATCCATTCATCTATAGAATGAATCACCCTTTAAATAGAGGGAGTGTAGATGAAGGGCTCAAGGGCTGACTGGCTGGCTTTGCTCCCTTTTTTTTTAACCAACTAACAGGTATTTAGGCCTATATATATATATCTATGTGTGTGTGGGGATGTAGTGGCAGGCCCAGAAATTTTTTTAAGGTGGGGGGATGTATAGGAAAGGTGAAGAGGCAGTGGCGGATTCAAGGAGGTGGGTCCGAGCTAGAATAAAAAAAAAACCAAGGAGTTGAGATCATTCCAACTACGCCTTTGGTTTGTGTCACTCTTTATTAGGTAATTTTTTTTTTTTTTTTTATCGTTATTTAAAAAAGGATTTGAGTGTTTATGTCTCACGGGCTCCTTTCGGGTTTTTCCCCTTGAAAGGGGAGATAGATAGATTAGGGGAGTTGTTGGGCTCCCGCTTCCCACAGGCAGAAAGAACAAAAAGGAAGGGATCCAATTGATGATCAAATGGACCAGAAAAGATTCTTCTTTTTAGGTATTATTATTTAAATAAAAAACATGAATTTTAATATCAATTAGAAAGAGAGAATAAGGAAATTAACAGGTGAATAAAAAGTGCTTAATGACGTAAAAATTATAATGATAGGTAATTTTGAAAAACTTACATAGTTTAAAAATAATATTTATTTCTCTGAATAATGTGGTCCATGACTAAACACATAATGGAGCAGAAGAAAGGGCTGTGCGGACAGTTGCACCTGATTTTTTTTTATTTAAATTAAATTTTATTCTTTTATTTTAATAATAAGTAATAAAGGATGGTCTCTTGAAAAAAATAAAAGCAAATGAATTACTAACCTTACCTTTATTTTCAAAGATGGATGGATGTCTATTCAAAATGGCTATATACAATCTACATCCCTTTCAATTGAATCCTCTTCTAACCTCAAAAATCAATCTAAAATTTTAAGAAAATATTAAATTTTCAATTTATTAATAATTATTATAAATAAATAATTTTATTCAAATAAGAATAAAAGAAATATAATATCTTTCAATTATATATTATTTGCAAAAGAAAATTTTTTTTTCTTACATGTTTAATTGAATACCCCTGAATGGACACACTATTTTCACTCCTTTTTTTGGACGGTACTGCTCAGTGATTTGTTTTCCATCAAATATTTAGGTAAAACTGATTGATTTCTTATAAATAAATGGCCTTCAAATTTGAGATAACCTCCTCTCAAAAAATAAGGTTAAATTCAAATATCTTCTAAAGTATCAACTTTATCGAAATAATATCTATATATAAAATTGCTCTTTTCTTAATTGTGAACAACTTTTGTTTGAAGAAATTTCTTGTATCTCTTACTCTTTCTTAATTAGAATTAGGGGATTGACGTCGTAAGGTCTAATGGAAGAAAAAGCAAGTGATATAAAAAATTTCACCAAAATAAAGTTGTTTACAATTAAAAATAAAGTTACCCTTGATCTGTGGCTCAGGGCTAGAGCATTAACTTCTGGTACCGAAGGACAAGGGTTCGCATCCCGTCTCGTGCGACAAAAATTTATTTCAATTGGATTGGCTAGCAATCCAATAGAAATAAATAAAAACGGGGTCTAAATGACCTTCGATGCCGAAAAATGGTTTTAAACAAAAACAATCAGTTGTTCATAATAGTATAATAAATAAAAATCTTCGCAGCTTAATATTAAAAAATTTAATATTTTGGCAGTATTATTTAGTTTTTGTAAAATATGATTAAGAAAAATTATTGAGAAGAGGGGAGGAAGGGGTTGAGGTGAAACAAAAACTCCCTCTTTTCGTATATACATGTATATCATCTACATCCTTTTGAAATGTTGTTTGGTGTGAATATAGGAATTTATAAATAATCGGCTGGAACTTATTTACAGTAAAAAAACAACAATAAAGACTTAAGTAAAGATTTCCGAATAAAAAGAAGAGGTGGATTGGTGTGTTTAAATTGAGGATAAAATGATGAAGGGGGGTGGGGGTGGGGGGAAGTTGTTTGGCAATTGAATTAAATTCACGTTGCATACCTGTCTGTCTGTTTATCTGTTCAAGCAGAAGAAGAACGAAACGAATGTCAAATACAATGATTGATGAAGCGACAAATCAAATCCCTCTTAAACACCTTCAAACTAACTATTCAAATGGATTTCAATTAAGAGAGACCCCCTGCCCCCTCCCCCTCTTTATATTTATTGATAGAAAATAAAATAAAAAAAGCAAATTAGCAGTGAGGGCTGCATTTTAATTTAAACAAATTCCTCGATTAAATTTCTTATTAATATTAATTAAAATAATAATAAAGTTCTCTTCTTTTTTTTTTTGTGTTTCCTCATAAAAAAAAATAAATTTCTTAATGAAAAATAATTATATTAAAAAAAAAAGCAGGGAGGACAGATTATTTAATGTAATATTTCATATTACTTAATGAATTCTACGTAGCAGGGTACATACATATTTTTTCATTAAATTATTAGAATAATTAAACAAAACACAACCAACTCAGCTATGAATTAAATGAAGTTAATTTATTTTCGTTAAAAAAAAAAAAAGGGAAAGAGAAGTTCTATAACCTGGCTCTTGAAGAAAGAATATAAAATTTAATAATTTGATCAATATCATATTTCTTCTATTATTTATAATTAAATAAATATAATTATTTAGTATTTCTAAAACAAAAGATGAATTTTTGAAGGTTAGAAACGAAATGTCAAAGAGATGTAGAAATTTTTTAAATCAAATTTATAATTATTTTCATTTATTTTTATTATTATTAATAATAAATGAAAAAAAAAAGATAAAATTTAAAATAAATTAATGTGTAATAATTAAACAAAAAAATATTGGCTACTTAGAAATGGTTATAGATAATTAAATCATTCATAACGAAGAAAATGTAAAAATATGTAATTTATATTAGATGACGAAACAATACTCAAGTGAGTTTATTCTTTGACTGAAAATTCTTTGCACCGAAATAGAGAATAGGGAAGAAAATAAAAGCTTGATTCAGTGATAAAGAAATGGATTTCGATGGAAATGCATGAACATGTTGATTGTTAATGGGCATGCATTTCTATTTATTTATTTATTTTCTTTTCTTTTTTTTTTTTTTTTTTTCCTTTTGTTTTGTTTTGTTTTGTTGTATTTGTTATTGTATTAAATTTGTATTGTGTTTGTTGGACCTAGCCACCGAGGACTGGTGCCTCTAAGCGGGTCGTAATAAATTTATTTATTTATTTATTTATTTATTTAAAATCCAATTTTCAATAAAAAAAAAGTATAGAAAAAAAATTCAATTATTCTTTTTGAACAAAAAAAAAAAAAAAAATTTAATTGGTAGATATTTTTTTTTTTGTTGATATTATTAATATTAATTTATTGCAACGTTGCAACGTTGAATAAATATAATTTCTTTAAAATAAAATTTAATTTCATAGATATATTCAAAATGGCTACTATATATATTCTACATCCCTTCCATTTTAGTTCTAACCTCAAAAATCCATCCCTCATTTCCAAATTGTCACTTGCACACAAAGAATTAGGTTAAAAAAAAGAACAGACTTATTTTAGTGAAAAATTCTCTTTATCTCTTTATTTTTCAAATATATTAATAGAAAGAATAGTGTTATCATTTAAAAGATAAGATAAGTGAAGGAGGTTTTGGCATTGGTTTCACTTTTCCCATTGATAGATTGATTGATTGATTGGAACAACGAACGAACGAACCAAGAAAATGGCTATAATATCAAGTGAATTGTATCGTTCGCCATTTTTTATTTTAAAATGTATCCAAATTCTTTTCAATGTTGTTATTTTAATTTGCCTAGCCAATCAAGGATTTCTAGATATCAACATGTCTATGAAGTGGAATTTGTGTTTTTAATGAACGATGGCTGGCTTGTAGTGAATTTAATTATGTTTATAGCATGTTTACTTGAAACGCCGTTACATAAATATCTTTTAATTGTGATTTCACTCTCAGCTGGTATACTTTCAGTTGTTGCTGCTTCATTTCTTTTTGTGAATTCACCTAATTATATTGAACCAGCACGAGCAATATCAGCTGGCGTATTGCATTTATTACAAGCCATTTTCTATTGGGCAGAAACTTTTTTCTCATTTCGGGTATCAATCGAGTGAAGAAGATGCAACTACTACAAGTGAGTCCTCTATGGGGCAGATTGTGAATTATTTTGAAAGGGATTAAGGGAACAAAATGTCAAATGTGAACGTCATCTACAAAAGTTTGTGACAAGAATTTTAAGCTCAATTCTATTTGTGATTTTTATATATAAACAAACATCCCTCAAGTATGTAGTGCATATAGTGACCTGTGACCCTACCATTCCTATACCAGTCAATATAATAATAAATGAAAGATATTTCTTTTGAAAAAAAAATAACCTTATTTTCAAAGATGATTATTCAAAATGGTAGCTATATACAATCTACATCTCATGGAATTCAATATCCAATTGGATTTTAACCTCAAATTCAGGTTTGTCAATCTAATATATTTATTGGCCTGAAATTAACAATTTTCTTTAAAATGAACAAATTTATTTAAATAAATAATAAAATATATTAACTTACACCAACTGTTGAGACATTACATAATTAAAACAACACAACCATGTGCTTAATTCTAGTCTCTTATTGGGTTGTTTTGCCCCTTTTTGTTTTTTCAACAAGATCATTCTTTCATTTGGCTATACAAATCCTGTTACATTTGATGTTATTTATCAGTGATATAAAATAAAAGAACTTTTCATTATTTAAAAAAAAGTAAACAATAATTAATTGTTGTATTAACCATTATAAACATTTTATATTTATTTTTATATTACTAACCTATTTGGTGATCTATTTTTTTTTTTTTTATTCTAATAAATAAATTATACGAAAAAAAATTGAAAGTTTTTCATTTAATTATTTGTTATTTGTTAAATAAAAAATATTTATTGTAATTTGTTAAATGAAAAAATATATTTTCTATATCCTTAGAAATAATTTTTAGTCAAAGAATAAATTCACATGAATAAATAATTATTAATTATTTTTTTTAATAAAAATTTAAACGAATGAGATAAAAAGATGAAATAACTATTATTTTCAAAGAAGGGTATTCAAAATTGCTTTAAGTAATATTATACAATCTACTTTTTTAACTCCGATTTTACCTCAGATATTAAATTTTAAAATATGAATTTAATTTAATTTTTTTTTTTTTTTGCCTAATTTCATTCAATAATAATAAAAGAAATTGAATACTATCTATCAAAGATCAATCATTATTTCATTCTGGTGACAAAGGTCAAGAGTGAAAAGGAAACCAATCAATTGAAATAAAAGGGACGGGGTCTAAATGGCCTCAGAAGCCGACAAAAGACCTTAAACAAATTAAAAAAAATTAATTATTCCATTTTTATCTCCTTTAGGGTGGTCTAAGTTTACACCTTTAGTTTAAATAAAGTTATCTATTCCGCATGAGTGTCGAAAAACATAAAAATAAATCAGCATTACAACATAATATTAGTCAAAGAATAATCTCATTGTTTCTTAATTATTAATATATATTTCTGTACCTTTTCAAACGTATGATATTAAAATTTGTATCTCTTTATTTCTTCTATTAAAAATAATAAATGAAAGAGATTTCTTTTGAAAAAGAAAAACAAACAAAAAACTAACCTTAACTTTCAAAGAGGATTATTCAAAATGGCTATATACAATCTAGATCTCTTGGAATGAAGAATCCAACTTCTTTTTAACCTCAAAAAAAAAAAAAAAAAAAATTGATCAAATTAAATATTAAAATTTAATTTAGAGAAAAATTATATTTTTAAAATAAATAATAATAATAAAAGAAATATGATATCTTTATATAAATATAAATATTAACTATTTTTTTTTTTTTTTTTGAATTGTAATTTAATCCTCCGGGAGCTATTTTAATATGAGTGTGGGAAAATTATAAAAATAAATCAGCATTTATTGCAATATAATATCCGTATAATGCTATTCGGTTATGCTTCTCTTTTTTTTTTTTAATGCAAATGAAGGGGTTTCGATTTGATTTGAAGTCGGCGGCATCGGCGACGAATAATAGAAGAGAGGGGGAGGGGGGGGGGGGGGGGGAAAGAATCCCTATAAGGGTGGAATTCTCACACCAGAAAGAGAGATGTACAATAGAGGATTTTGTGACCGACCCTTCGCTGCCAAGTGACAGACAGACAGACAGAAAGACAGACAATTACAATGACAATGCCACTAGCACCACCATCGACCGGCGGCCTTTCAATTAAAAGAATCAAAATAATAATTAAAATCTTGAATATCATTTATCATAGTTTTTTTTTTTTTTTAGTTACCCTAAATAAAAAAATAGCGGCTTTTCTTAATCATAGCTAACTTTAGGGCGATTACTTCTTTAACAATATCGTCGCTAAATTACCGACAGTTGGAGGGTTTTTGGGGTTATGTTTTTAAAAAACAAATGTTTTTTTTTTGTTAAAATGACATTAAAGAAAAAAAATTTAAAGAGATTAAAAAACGTTAATTTTTAGCATCTGAAATCATCAAAAACTTTAACACCAAAGCATTAACATTTAGTCAATAGTATTACAAATTATTGTCATGTCTAGGGGGTGTTTTAACGCCATATTTAATGCATCAAAATGGCGTCTTTAACCTAAAAAGTAAGGTTATGATTTTGACAGCTTTGAAATAGAAGTAACATGTTAACGTTGCCCTTAAAATTTGGTTTAGAGAACATTTTTTAACGCTGGTGTGTCAGATAGGCCTACTAGATTGAGAATAACAAATCAAGTTAGTAATGCGCATGCGCGAGAGATTATCGAGGGGTGTAAAAACACGAACAAGCAGAAAACGGAGCTATCTTCTTAGGGATCATTAACTCCTGGTGCCAAAAAGTAAAATTTTAACGTCGCTGTTAAAACTTAGTTTAGAGAATAGCATTTTTTTAACGCTGATGTTATTCCTTTACTTTTTAACACCCAATTTTTATGATGTTAAATTTTAACGTTTGTTTTTTGAGAATAGACCTGAAAGAGTTCTTCTATGTCGTATCTCTTGTTTTTGAAAATAAATCTTATTCCTCTCAACCGATTGTTATGTGTTTAATATAAACATCTTAATTATTAAGCATGCGTTTCAAAAGATTGGGGTCCAGTGGAAGTTTAGAAAATTGTGGTTCGCGATAATAATTTACCGCTTATTTTCACCGCCCCCTGCGGACTAATTAACTGCTCGTTTTAATATCTTCTTACAACCACTTAGAAGAATAAATTTGATAAATCTCATCATAATCGGATGAATATTTTTGGAGATATAAGTAAAAGAAAAATCCTTTTTATTTTTATTTGCATTTTTGGGATGTATATGATCTGAAACGTAATTAATAAAAAAAATGGGAGGTTAGATTTTATAAAATTATAATATTTTTCCTCTTATCTCCATATAAATGAATGTTTGTTTGTCCTGCATGCATTGCTAAAAGATTTGTTTGTCCTGCATGCATTCCTAAAAGTAGTTTTAGAACAGGACAAACAAATACATTCAGACAGATTTTCATGGAGTTTTAATTAATTCAGAAAAAAAAAACTTAGCATCTTTAGGCAACAACATTGGTATTAATTTTATAATAAATACACATTCAAAATGGCGACAAAATCTATTTTATTGAATTGCTGAAGGACTTCCCAGCTGATTTGTATAATAGTTCTTGGTGTGTATGGGTCGTTTTGATAACTTACCTACCCCAACATTAAAATAGCCTCCCTATGGGGAAATACATGGTGTTTGTCCTTCAGCATTAAAATAGCTGAAGGACAAACACCATGTATGGGCCGTTTTGATAACTTACCTACCCTAGGTAAGTTATCAAAACGACCCATATAAATATATAAATTAAAAGATTTATTTTTTAAATTACAGTCTTTGTCTGCCAACCAATCCACAATGTGGTTGGATTCAATCCTCAAAGGAGCCCTTGACCTGTTGCTCAGAGGTAGAGCATTAGATTCTGGTGCCAAAAGTCAAGGGTTTGCATCCCGTCCCAGTCGAAAAAATTTATTTCAAATGAATTGGATAATAATCAATTTTTTTTTTTTTAATCGGTGCATAAGGTCGGAAGATCTATAATGATGACCAGTGGTCACATGCAGCCAGGAAGAAAAATAATCACAAAAGGAGAAGCATAAAAGGGGAACTCAACTGCGGGAACTGAGAAGATGCCTTGAAAGTCTGAAGATTGTTAGGTTTGGGGAAGATAGACGCAGGGAGTTTGTTCCAATCTCGGGAGGTCATGGGGCCAAAGGAAGATTGGAATTGACTAAACGTGATCTGAACAGCATAGGGATGCTGGTACGTATGGCGTCCAAGGAGAGAGAGAGTCTTTCGACTCTCGTCAAAGGTGGAGACTATATTCAAGACACGTCCGGATTTGGGCTTTATAGAGGCTTAGGAGTTGTTGGGAGGACTTTTTCCTCCCAAAAAGTCTAACTCTTCGTTTTGAATAGGAAACGTAATTTCCTTGCGGTCGATTTAACCACAGAAGAGATGTGGGTGCTCCAGGAGAGATCAGATCAGAATTGAAATAAATAAGGATAAATGGCTTCCGATGCCGAAAAAGACCCTTTTTTTAAAAAAAAACATTCACACTTTTTTCTCATTCACACTCACACTCATACACACATTCACACAGTCTTTTCGGCAACTCAGTCCATATAAGACTTTTACGATAATCGTTGTATTGAATATATATATTGGGGTTTCAGGCATTTCTATTTAAGCCATCTGGTATCCAAATGGCTTAAATAAAATCATCGGACTGGCCGGGTCCGCGAAGTTTGGTATAGGAGGTAGGCACACTACCTACTACGCCAAACTCGGGAGCCAAAAAGACCTTAAAAAAAAAGAATTCTCATCATCAGAGCCTAAAAAATAAAAGGATTGAAACCACATTGTACATTAATTGGCCGGCAAAATTTAATTTAATGAAATTTAAAAAATAAACCATCAGCAGTGAGATTCTTCATCAATTAAATAAAATGAATAATTACACAGCAGGAATCTAGATTGCGGTCTAAAAAAAAAATCTTACTCTAGTCTTGACGAAGGACAAAAAGAGGTCTTAAAAAAAAAATCGGAAATTTAATATCTGATTTATCATTAGAAAGATTATATTTATCTTCATTAAACAATTTTATTCAATTGGATAAACAAAAAAAAAAAAAACATCGACGTGCAGAATGTGGAGTATTAAGATGACCCTGAACACTCACTTAGGAGCGGTTGCTTCACTTCTAGTCAACTATCTAGCCAGATAACAATTCATCGATATAGTAAACAAGAACACGTTTTAAAAAAAATTAGTTTTTTTTTCTTCAGATATCTGAGGAAAGTTTTGTGAAGTTAGCAACTTGTTTCCATATGTGCAGGACTAACGCCATCTCTTGCCGCCTAGAGTACCCAGCTTCTGAATCGGCTATTAACGGTTTTTCGAGACGCGCCTCTTATTAATTTTTTTTAACAAAAATTTAAAAATTTCCAAAAGAATAAATAAACAAGGCTTGTTTGGTTCCTAATTTCACCGCTTATACAGAACTTTGGTTCTTAGCAATGATCTGGGCACACTAGATGTGAAAAGACTCGAAAGGTATAGTCAACTAGCTAATTAGAACTGAAGCAAGGGGAGTATAGAAAAAATAAAATAAAAATACCAAGGAGAATAGAAAAAGTCAATTATCAAATCAAATTGATCTTTCTTCAAGGGAACGACGAAAAGGAATTTTTTTTTCTTTAAAGATAATATTGTTTACTCATTAGGTGCGATAATCTCTCTCTTTTTTTCTATTCTAAGAAAAATTATCTTATCAAGATTTAATGATGGCGAAATCAATAAAAGAGATATCGCAAAGTAGACGGAATTCTTTTCACAATTGATGTTATGAGAAAAAAAAAAAATTATGTAAAATATAAAATCCCCAAATGGGGATTCAAGCGTAGAAAGAGAGGGGGAAATAGATTCTGAAATCTCAAGGACATTTCACTTATTTCTTATTATACATCTCTGAATTTTTTCCAATTAAATATTTTAATCAATTATTAATTGTTTAATTAATTTTTATATCTTTTTGGAATAATGATTATTATCAACATTTAACCTCTAAATTTATTTAATATTTATTTTAAATTAATAAATTTTTTATTTTATCTGATTATTAATTTACAGATGATGTGTATGTAATTGTAATTATATTCTTTTTATTTATTAATAATGGGTCGTTTTGATAACTTACCTACCCCAACATTAAAATAGCCTCCCTATGGGGAAATACATGGTGTTTGTCCTTCAGCATTAAAATAGCTGAAGGACAGCTGAAGGTAAGTTATCAAAACGACCCATAAGAAAAAAATTTGAAATCAAAGATGGCTGGCTATTCAATAATGGCTATAGATTATATATATTCTACATCTCTTAGAAAGAAAGAAATTCCAATTCAATTTTAACCTTTAAATCATGATTTAAAATTTATCAAAAATTTTAATCAGATTAGAAAGATTATATCATTTTTATTTAAGCAATTTTAGAAAAATAAGAAAAGAAATATGATAGGAAGCTATCTAAATTAAATACATTTTCGAAAAGAAACTGATAATAATTATTATACGATATTAGATTATACAATCTATTTGATGTATTTTAAATTAAATTATTTATTAACGATATATAATATTTCATATAATTTTTCGATTGGATTTTTTTTTTTAATGCAACAGACGTTTAAAAATGCTGACATTAACCTCATCTCCTTGTCAGCAACGCCTTCCTAGACTATCTAAGTAAATCTTAATTCCTCTTAAGTACATATCTCATTTATTAGGAGGTTAAATAAAAGAGATTTTGTTTTGAGAAAAAAAAAGAATATAGAAAAATTACTAACCTTATAATTTTCAAAAATGGCTATATATATTCTACATCTTTTTGAAATGAATTGCAGCCTTGCCCTTTTAACCTCAAAAATTAATCATTTTAAATTTTTATTTGATTATAAGCTCGAGTATAAAAGTTACCGGTATTCAAATATCAAAAAAAATTAAATTTTTAAAGTGAAACTTTTATTTGATCCTGTCAAATTTTTTCGCTCTTCTATCAGCATTTCGCGTTACAAGCCGTGACGTCAAAGGCCGTGACGCACAAGCAGCAATAGGAAAGTTGAAATTTAATATTTATGACGAATTATAAAAAATAATTGTGAGATTTAATTATTCAATTTTTAAATTGATAAAATATAATTTTTAAAATGATTCAAATCTTCAATTACTAAATAAATATTGTTCTCAGTTTTTAACATGCGTCTTTTGATTTCCCATTTTCCAATTATTAAGTTAAGATTAAAAACACGATTTTAATACCCTTAATTTTCTGAATATTTTCAGTTAAACGCCTACGATCCGAAAAAAAAGTTTCACTTGCATCGTGGTTTCATAAAACCATACAATGATTTTTTTTTATGAAAATGTTGGAATGCGAAGAAATAAGAGATGGGGAAAAACGAGACAATCAGATTGAACAGCACTCATCTGATGTCAATAAACATCAAGCAGTCAGAAGGTATCAACAAACTAAGAAAAAGAAATGTAAATTCTCTAATTAAATAGAGCATTGATGACATTCCCTCTATAAATTTAGTCAATTAAATATTTTTCTAATTTATATAATAATTGCGAAGATTAATTAGTCAATTAAGAGAGAAAAAAATTGTTATTAATATTTTTTTCTTCTAATTAGTAATTTGAGATTTTCAACAATTAAAAAAAATGGATTATTGAAATAATTTATAGGCCTAGATAATATTTTTCAAATAGTTATATTCAATACTTTTAGTAAGCAAGCGGTTTTTACATATATTTATATACAATCTACATCTCTTAAAAGGAATGTGAGAGGAAATTCAATTTAAAAATAAAACAAAATCTACTTACGAATATATTTTATTAAGATGTTTGTGTATTATTAATATTATTTAGTTGTTTTTTCTCTCTAAAAACCAAAATCCATTCCACTATGTATAAAATACACATCACAATCAAGAGGGTGGAAATTCCATAATCTCTACTCAACCAGTAATTAATCCTCACATGTAATATAAAGGCTATCAATGTAAAGCAGATTTGTCCAAATAACGCAATCGAACGGACCCAATAATGCCAGGGAGCGTCCATAAAATAGCTGAGCAATCCGATGACATTGACGGCCACAAATGAATTGGCAGCGATATGTAGCATCTCAAAGGCGTACATATTCCTGTACAGGTGGTCAAATGGGATGTAATTGCCAGCACAGCCAACTAAACCGAAATTGAACAAAACTTGAATCAATTTAATAAGCATGAATCCATTTTTTGTACTTTTAGCTGTCATTTTGCTAAATAAATGTTCTTCGTCTTCTTTGCTCTCTAGCTAGCTCTCTAAAATATTTATAGATAAAAAAATAATGTTACTGATAAGAAAGACGAGATTAGCAAGGATTAACGTTTTAATTTAATTCAATCATAATATTTGTTTTTTTTTTCTTTGCAAAAATTAATAAGAAAGAGGATATGTTATATATATGTATTTATATACGATCTAGATCTCTCGAAAAAATCTCTTCTTCTCATATATCCAAATTAAAAAATAAAATAATTATTTATTTTATAATAAATAATTCAATTAATTGAATTTTATAATTTTATTTAAGTTTTTGTCCCATCTTTTTTTTAATTAATTTTTTTTTATTTTAGAATTTTAATAAGAGAATTAAAATGATGTTTAGTCAAAGAATAAAGCGATTTGCATTATGATCATTATCTTTTATTTATTTAATAAAATAATTCAACATTACTAGGAAAGGAAAATGGAAGATAATCTCACACCCAGTAACAGAAACTAAAAGGTCCAATTTGAGGTGGAAATAATCCGATGGATGGGAAAGAAATCCTCCATCTTGGTCATGGCCTACTTGATCCTAAATTATTTTCTGACAAGGAAGATATAATTCGCTCAAATTATTAATATATTTTCTCAAATATATACCAGGTGTATAAAATAAAAGCACTAAATGGCCTCAGTAGCTGAGTGGATAAAATTAAAAAAAAAAATGACGTCACAGGACATGTTTTTAAATTTTAAAACTTTACTAAAATTTCAGAATTTCTTCAATATCTCTTTAACTATTACATCTAGCATAAAACCACCTATTATCATTTTGATAGATAAGAAAATTTCTTATAATTTTTATTTGTACGAATTTTTTCTAAATCTCATAATTACTGAATTACAAAAAGATAAACTCAGAGTGAATTTTTTTAAATGCATTTAATCACCTGTAAGTTGGTAATTATTCATTTAAAGGAAAATATTTTAAATATAAAATTGTAGCAAATTTTCTCATCTATAAAAATGATAATAACACTTTTTATGCTAGGCCTCATAAATAAATAGATATTTCAACAAAATCAATGGAGGTTGGATGTAATAAAAAAAAAAGTCATTCATTTTCAAATTTTCATTCTTCATCATCATATTTAATTCTTAAAGCGAAAACAGTTTCAATAGAATAAAGTATAAAAAGTAACAAAAGTAAAATGCCAGCGACAATTTCACGATTTGTTAATAACAAAACATTTGTTGTTGTTGTGTATGTTTGTAAAAGAAAAGCTGAGCCAATAATTGAGCACATGGCACCGAAGATACTTGATAAAAATAAAGCGTATTTATGCCAGGGCGTTTGAAAAAAATAACAGACAAGCGAGAGAATATTGATAACAAACCAGCCGTCAGATGAGATATGTACAAATTGATGTTTAAACATATCCATAGGGAATGTGATATCAGCGATACTAATTAACGTGGCCAAATTCAAAACAATCTCCAAACATTTAATAATAATAAAAGGTGAGAGAAAAAAGTCACGCCAATTGAAAACTGACATCTTCTTCTTCTTCACTTGCTTATCTCTCTTTATTTATAATGATGATAATATAAATAGATAGAGAGATAAGATCTTGCCAACATTTGAACAAGAATTCATGGATTACCAACTTTAGTAATTTAATTTAATCTTCAAAAAAAAAATTAAGAAATATTTTCTCTTAATCCTTTGATAAAGAATAAATAATCTCGTCATTTATGTTTTTCATCTCTTTGAAATTATCATTCTTGATATCTTTATTAATTTATGGAATTTTATTTCTATTTTACTTTCTCATATACTACGAAGATAGAGTATTTAAATTAAAAAAAAAAAAATTAAAGATAATTTTGAAAAATTGGCTATTCAAAATGGCTATATACAATCTACATCTCTTTGAAATGGAACCTAACTTTGATTTAACCTCAAAAAATGATCATTGTTATTTTTTTATTCATTATACATATAAATTTTATTTTTCTTTTGTCTTGAGAGAGAAAAAAAAAGATAAGAAAATTACTGACCTAATAATTTAAAGTGAAAATATTATAATTTTTATTTAATAATTTGATTCAATTATTAAATAATAAATAAAATATGATACTGATATAAAAATTACTAACCTTCTAACTTACTAAAATATATTTAAAAAAAGATCTTGTAATAGACGAAAAATATATAAAATACTATTCTCAAATTTAATGAAATAGAAAAAATAAAACTAAAATTCGAAAATTTGGCTATTCAAAATGGCTATATACAATCTAGATCTCTTTGAATTAGAATGCAATTCCGTTTTAACCTCAAAAAAATTGATTATTTCAATTATATTGATAAAAATTTAATTTGAAATGAAAATATTATAATTTTATTCAATTATTAAATAATAATAAATGAAATATGATATCTATTAATTAAATTTAAATAAAATTAAAAAAAAAAAATGGAGTTTGACTTTTTCCCTTCTTTCTTGCGTCACTGATTCAAGGGTCAAGTGTTATATATTAATGAATAATAAACTCACTTTTATATGGTGAAAAAGACTTGAAATAAATAAATAAATATTTTAATAGTTTATTTATTAAAAATGATTATTGAATACATTATATGAGCATTTTTATGTTGAAATGAATGATATATATACACACAGAGAGAGGGAGAGACACATTTTGTTGTTGTTGTTGTTGTTGTTAAGCGGCTGGTGGTGCAAAGAAGAGTAGTAGGCCAAATTCAGCAACATATTCAATAGCCAGGATGATCAAAAAAGCTCCAGTTGCTCTTTCACGAACGCCATCCGATAGACTACCGGGAAAGGATAAACTAAATCCAGCGCCGCATAATGCGATAATAACAGCGACGATAGTCACCACTAAATGTAGATATTTATGCCATGGTGTTTCAAACATGTAGCATAAAAAGCAAATGAGATTGATGACAAACCATCCCTGACAGGCCATATGGATGAATTCATATTCGTAGGGGTGTAAAAATGCATAAAGATAATTAGCAGAGACAATCAGAGCAGCGAAATGGAAAACAAGTTGAACTGCTTTAACCAATACTAAAGGATTAAGAATTTTTTGCCGAAGTGGAATTGACATCTTCGATCGATCAGCTTAGCTAGCTCTGTCGTCGGTTTGTTCACACAAATGAATGAGAGATCAGATCAGAAATGGATCAATTCTTAAACTATAAATAATATCAAAAATGATTAGATAACCAGTAGAGTAGATAAGAAGAGATGACAAAAAATGTTCGCCGAAATACGATTACGTGCAAATAATTGATACATTTAGAAGAAAAGAGGTGTCAGCTTTGCGTAGTTATCTTTTGTCAAGACAGAAAAAGTTGATATTAGCCCGGATGTTGATGCACAATCAAACCTTAAAATATGAATGCATTAATGCACTATATATGCCAAGGGCGGTCCTAGCCTTACATTTTGGGGGGGGTCACTGTTTTTTTTTTTTTAATAAAAAACATTCACACTTTTTCTCATTCACACTCACACTCATACACACATTCACACAGTCTTCTCGGCAACTCAGGCCATATAAGACTTTTACGATAACCATTGAATTGAATATATCTTATTGGAGGTTCAGGCTTCTTATTTAAGCCATCTGGTATCCAAATGGCTTAAATAAAATCATCGGACTGCCTGGGGTCCGAACCCGCGACGTTTGGTTTAGGAGGTTAGCACGCTAACCTCTACACCAAGCCCCGAGGGCGGGGCCACTGTTAAAAAATATTACCAAGTTTTTTTGATCGAACCAAAGCCAAGTCCTAACCAAAAAACTCAGATTGGTCCATATTTAATTACTTAACAAGTTGATATTTTAAGACTGTAGAGATTTAATCCTCCTACGAACATAGCCGAACGATTATCAGTGGAAGGAAACAAGTGTATTTGCAAAAGGAGCTTATTATAAACCATGAATATTAATGATTTTGGGGCCCCCGGGTTCAGTGTAGTTGGTAGCACGCCTGCCTTGTATACCAAAGGACGGGGGTTCGGATCCCAGGCAGTCCGATGAATATTTATTTAAATTATTTGGATACAAATAGTAAGTAGGCTGGACCCCAATAATAGAATGATGAGGATAGAGAGGATGTCCTAGCCAAAAAAGGGGACGCCCTATCTGATTAAAAAATCTGCCAATCACAAAACTTTCGTCTTACCTTAGGTAACAACCATCTTCAGTTCTTGTCAGAGCTGAAATTGAGCACAAATAATAATTGTAATACAACAACAGGTAAAATATATTTTAAAATATAAAAAACTATAAGATCTTACTAAATATTTATATTTTGTTACGAACCATTATCTATCTCTTTCAGAGCACTAGAGTAAAGTGGTCTTCAAAATCTCAATTAAACCCGAAACGCCTCTGGTTGAAGATCTTACGATAATTGACCCTTTTTGATCTTAAATTCTAAAATTGTTGACAAATTTAGAGACCAAATAGAAAAAATAAATGGGCCTGGGGACCCCAATAAATATATATTAATTCCAAGTATGAGTATCGTTTAAGTTTTAAAGGGCCTAAGTTGCCGAACAGACAGACCATGTGTGAAAACACTTTTTGGAGGGGGTCACGACCCACAAAATCTCGACCCCCCATGGATCCATCCCTTGATATATGCACAACGAAGAGAAAAATATATGCTCTATCACAAATTGAGTCGCATTTTATATTTTATTTTTTTGTTTTCATAATAAGCTATTTCTTCGTTTAAGGACATGCTTTTATCTGAGAAGACGTTCTTGAACGCAGAAAATGATCTTTGAAGTGACAGGCACAAACTTGAAAGAAGAAATCTTGGATAAATTGAGGTTGAATTGTTCATCTTTTTACAGTTACACCCTGAAAATATTCAAAACATGCTTTTTTTCTCTAAAGGAATGTTAAAATATGCATGAAAAATAAGGTTGTTTTGATTAAACATGCATTGTGCATGGAATTTGTTCAAAAAAAAAAGCCAAAATATGAACATAGCTAAGAACAAATAGGGTTACTTCGAATCGAATACTCATCAAATGGATAACTGCAAAGTTTCAGGTAATCCGGGCTTTATTAGTAATACGTACAATATAGACATGTAAATTATAAACAAAATTTTCTGAACAGAAAACTTTTTCTTTTTGATTGTTGAATATCATATTTCTTTTATTATTATTATTATATATATATATTTTTTTTTCAATTGAAATTTAAAATAATTAAATAAAAAATATAATACGTATTACTAAATCAAATTAAAATTTTATTAATATAATTTCAATTTTTTGAGGTTAAAACTAAGCTATATTTAATTACTAGAGATCTAGATTGTATATAGCCATTTTGAATAGCCATATTTGAAAATGAAGGTTAGTAATTTTTAGTTCAAGAAAATCTCTTCGTTAAAAAAAATTTTTTATTTTAAACATAAAGAATTGAAACAGACGTAAAGGATATAATAATTATTATAACGTTTATTACAATCATTTATTCGACGATGTTTTTTTTTTAATGTCCACTGTGAAAATTTTTAAACAAGCCACCGATTTAAAAAAAAAAGGATATTTTATAAAAATGGCTTTTCTGAAATAAAAAATTTTCCTTTCAAATGAGATAATAAAATTAATATAATTAAAAAGTGTGGGTGGTGGGGTGTTGGGGGGGGGCGCGGAGTAAAAAAGGGGGGGTGGGTGGTTTCAACTCGGGGAGCAGGGGGATGGAATAATAATTGATTGTTGTAAGGGAGACAAAAAATATGCGGCGCCAAAAAACTGAGGTGGGGCGGGCGCAGCACACACCTCTCTCCTTCCCTTCGGGAATCGATCGATATAAGATTTTTTATTATTTTAATTAAGTACTTAATTCAAATTTAATGAATCATTTGCGAAGCATAATACTCAGGTTACCGAATTAAAGTTAGTTAATCAACTTCAAATCAATGACCATCAAGAGAAAAGATATTGGACAACCCCCTCACGTCTACCTGAATTTAGAGCCTTTTGAGGTATGTACACAGAGTCGTAACTAGACAGACAAGGTGCACGGTGCACGGGGGGGGGGGGGTTGTCCAATATCTTTTCTCTTGATGGTAGGTATTATTATTCCATTTAAGGTAGCCAAAATCCTTTTTGCTCAATATTTCTTTAAAAAAAAAAAAATAATAACAATAATAATACAATAAGGTAAGAGAAAATAAAAATTTAATACAATTTGGTTATTTCCTACAAATTCCTTTTTTTTTCTTTAAGACATATCTTTTTTATTTGTCTCAAAGTTATCTGACTTTTTCTGACATTTGACATTCACTTCAGCATTATAGATAGGATAGTAAGTAATCTTGAAGTTTATTTGTGCTTATTCCTTCAAATATTATCAGAGAGAATGAGATAGAAATTTCCGTTTTAAATATTTAAGACTAGCATTTAATTTGATTTCATTTAGTGTGTTGTGTAACCTCTCAACGAGATCATCATGTATCCATTTTTGTTTATTTTTTGTTTGTTCTTGAATTTCTCTTTTATCATTTGTAGAGGGCCAAATGAATTTTGTTCTGATGATGGGACAACTCTTATCAAATATAGAAGGAATGAATAAGGAAAATAAATTAAGGACTTGTCTGCACTATTATAACTTTAGATTAAGACGTTGTATATCTAAAGAGGTCTATTATCTTTCTGGAAATTGTCCTAAATCCAATCCGGATCCATTTGAACCGACTTTCGCAGAATGTCGAAATTATCCTCATCTGACTGATTGCACTCACTATTATAAATGTACTGGTGCAAGATCTGAAGTAGTGTATTGCAATAGGGGAACTTATCTAAATACAACTACAATGGAAATGTGATGCACAGGAATGTGTGTTATTATAGATACATTGATGAGGAATGTAATTTAGAAAATGTTGGTAAAAGAATTTATGAGGAAAGTGTCATTATTATACAAATGTTTTCCGTACATGAATTGACCCAGTGTCCACGTGGATGGAGTTATAATTTAAAAACCAGAGAATGTGATCTTAAAATAGTGATAGTCCTTATTGTGATCAAGAAGATTTAGCTGATATTGATTGCTCTGTTGAAGGATTTTATGGATTGAAATTTGACCCCACTCTCTTCCTATGTCTGCTCTTTTGAAGAAAAGGTAATTCTTTCAATTTTATAATTTTTTTGTCTTTCATTGCACAAAAAATCTGGTGTGACTGCGCACAGCACACAACTTTCTCTTACCCTTCACTAAGTGAAAGTTGTGCACCGTGCTTGTCACACCAGATTTTGGTCGACATGTATTTAGTTCCCGGCAGTAGGGAATATTTGAATTCAGATGTAAAATTTATAAGTATCGGGAAAATATTTATATTTTGTTACCATGGCAACCATTTCTCCTATCTTTCCTATGAAGCACAAAGAGTAAAGTGGTCTTCAGAAGATTTCAATCACAAAATGAGAATATACATTTTATTGAGAATCTAAAAAATAATTGATTTTTAAATTATAATCAACAATCGTTAGAGCGAATTTTGAGAAAATCGAAAAAAACTGAAAAGAACATACATCAGTAAAGTACTAGTACTCTTTGGCCGATTTTGATTAAAAGCTTATTTTCCCGGTCCCCGCACAGACACACACACCCACAGAGACAGACCATGTCGCGAAACCACTTTTTTGGATTCGGGGACCTCAAAACGGAAGATCCATCAAAAATCTCGACATCGAATTTTTGACATGAATCCAATACTTTCTCTCTCTATATATATTAACATATATTCATAGGTAAAAGAAAGTAAAAAATGCTTTATTAAATTGAACTAAAAAGAGAAAAATAATTTAATTTAATTGTTCTTTCGTTTGTTAATTGTTCTTGTTAAAATTGTTGAATATTTATGATTTAAGTTAGGCACCCCCATGGGACCTGACACGAAGCTTTTGAACAAAATCGGCCAAAGAGTACTAGTACTTTACTGATGTAGTTTTTCAGTTTTTTTTCGATTTTCTCAAAATTTGCTCCAACGATTTTGATTAAAATTCAAAAATCAATTATTTTTTAGATTCTCTTTAAAATGTATATTCTCATTTTGTGATTGAAATCTTCTGAAGACCACTTTACTCTTGTACTTCATAGAAAAGATAGGAGAAATGGTTGCCATGGCAACAAAATATAAATATTTTCCCTTACTTATAAATTTGACATCTTGAAAATCGAATGAACCGTACTGTCGGAAACTAAATACATGTCGACACAAAAAATCTGGTGTGACAGGCACAGTACACAACATTCGATTACCGAAGGTAAGAGAAAGTTGTGTGCTGTGCGACCAGTCACACCAGATTTTTTTTCTTTTTTCTCAAAATTCGCTTCAACGGTTTTGATTAAAATTCGTAAATTAACAATTTTTTTATATGTCCTTTAAAAAGTATGTCAGTAATGCTTTTCGTGAAAATTGTTTGAAGTGTGTTCAACTTTCAGATTTTTCAAATTCACTTTCCGGCTCTTCGTTCCATAGAGCCAATGTTAAATCCCCGTTTAGGAATTTGTATGTTAATTTCGATTCAAAAGGGGGTCCCCTTGTGGAAATTTTTACGCATTTAAAAATAATCTCTTCCAATTCTTATGAAATTTTGTATTTATTTACGATTCTATATTGTGTATAAAATGTCCAAATATGAGATTAAAATTTTGAAAAATAATCATAGTTTATTTCAAGCAGTCAACATTTTTTTTGTCATTTTTTTTTTTATTATTATTATTTGAAATTCCTATCGGGATCCCCGTTTATTTACCCGAGGTGCTTACGTGTACGAAGACACACACCTCAAACCCAACCGGCCTCTGGCCGTAGCCATCTACCGGCACCCCGTGAAGTTACATCATTTCCTATCTCTAACTCCTCCTCCTTCGTTCGTCTCTAGCTAGTGAACTAATCCTTATTTCTGGTTCCAACCGGCTCCTTTTATCCAACCTCTTCTATGCTATGGAGGATGTCCTAGTTTGAGGAGGGACTCCCTCAGCACCGGCGTGTAGCCTACTCCTTTCGAAGAATGCATCACTGAGAGGGAACCTTCTTTACGTCCCTTCCACAGGACGGGATGTCACAGCAACTCCCTCTCCTCGTAGAGGAGCTATTGTGGTGAGATCCTATATTCCAATCCAGTACCTGCTTGAGGATTTGTTTACATTAAATAAATATTTTTATTTAATGAAAAATCCCGCACGCCCAGGGTTTGAACAGGGATCTTCTTTGTAGAAGCCGACACCCTAGCTCACTACACCAGCGAGCCCCCCCCCCCCCAGGCAGTTCGATGATTGTATGTATGTGTGAGTGTGAGTGTGAATGAGAAAAAAGTGTGAGTGTTTAAAAATGATACTGTAATTTAAGAAACATTTAATATGAAATATCTTATACATTTCTAAGTAAATTTACCACAAATCCATATCATTTTAATCAGTGGCGTCATTTCAAATTTTTCTTGGGGGGGGGGGGGGGGCAAATTTTTTTTTTTTTTTAAATTTACTTACAAATAGGTACTTAGCCAAAAGATATTTAATTTAATTAATTGTTTAATTTTGTACAGTTTCTATACTCGTAGATGTATTTATTTTGAAATATTTTATTTAGAATAATATAAAAATCAGAGTCCTTGGGAAGCAAATGCCCTCCCCTCAAATGACGCCACTGGTTTTAATAAATAATTAGAAATTTAACGTTAATAAATAAAATCTCGACATTTTTGTCTTTGTTTTATTTAATTATTTATGAATATGAAAAAAATTAATAAAAAAAAAAATTTTGTATCACATTCCAAAAGTTGCACAGCTGCTAAACAATGCCTTAGAATAGTGCAAAGGGTCTCATTCTTTTCCAAATTTAATCTAGAAAAATTCAAAAATATGAGATTGAAGATATCTCATATCATTCAAAAAATATAGCCAAAAATAAAAAAAATAATAGGCTAAAAATGAGTTTTTTGTAATTTAAAAAAAGGGGGTATTACATTTTCATGATTTTGGATTTTTCTGATCATCAGCACTTGGTACTGAATCAAATAAAAAAAAATCTGGTGTGACTGGCGCACAGCACACAACTTTCTCTTACCTTCGGTAATCGAATGTTGTGTACTGTGCCTGTCACACCAGATTTTTTGTGTCGACATGTATTTAGTTTCCGACAGTAGGGTACAATTGAATTCAAGATGTAAAATTTATAAGTATGGGAAAATATTTATATTTTGTTACCATGGCAACCATTTCTCCTATCCTTCCCTATGAAATACAAGAGTAAAGTGGTCTTCAGAAGATTTCAATCGCAAAATGAGAATATACATTTGAAAGAGCATCTAAAAAATAATTGATTTTTGAATTTAAAAAAAAATCGTTGGAGCAAATTTAGAGAAAATAGAAAAAAACTGAAAAAGTGCATCAGTAAAGTACTAGTACTCTTTGGTCGATTTTGTTCAAAAGCTTCGTGTCACGTCCCATGGGGGTGCCTAACTTAAATATAAAATTTCAACCTTCTAGCTCTTTCCGTTATTGAGATATTTTGTTCACAGACACACAGACACACAGACAGACAGACCATGTCGCGAAAACCACTTTTTTGGATTCAGGGGACCTCAAAACGTGAAGATCCATCAAAATCTCGACATCGAATTTTTGACATGAATCCAATACTTTCTCTCTATATATATATATTACATATATACATAGGTAAGAGAAAGTAAAAAATTACATTTGGCAAGAGAAATTGCTTTTTGCACAATTTGTGAGTGAAGAAAACGCTATTGAAAATGAAAAAACATGTGGCAAATGAAAACAGTCTTTCAACTGGGGCAGAAGAACAAAGATTTAGTCGTTGAGAGCAGGTTGAAAGAAGAAAGCAAAAAAGTTTTTTAACGAAGAGTGAAAATTTGGCGTTTTGATTGACTTCTCGTTACTGGTTTTTACTAAGATTCGGAGCAGAGAACCCACACGACGATTACATACAGTAATATTAAATAAATTAAAACGATTTCAGCTCCCTCTCCAAGACTTTTTATACGGCGGCAATTTAAAAAAAAAAAAAGTATTTGGTATCTCGAATTTCAGATACCAATTACTAAAAAAATGTAACGAAATACAAGATACCAATTACTTTGCCAATGCTGTAACGAGTTACAAGATACCAATTAATATTGTATTTGGTATCTTGTATTTCAAATACATGTAACTGATTAACGCCCATCCCTGATTAGGGGTGACCAAAGCAAAAAAATCTTGAAAATTTCGATTTTTCTAAACTTTAAGCCCTTTGCGGCACGTCTAAATGACCTCCGATTGGGATGAAACTTAAAATTTATATGTATTCTAACTATCTGCATATTTTACGGGGTGCGGCGTTAAAAATAATTTGAACATTTTAAATAAAAGCCGTTTTAGAGCCCATTTTCAATCAAAATCTATTTTGCTCTATATCTATAAAACTGTGCCTGATGGGGAAAAACTTAATTGATATTTGAATTCAGAATGAAAAAATGTACTAGGTTCACTTATCAGATTTCTTGTGAAAAAAACCTTGTCGACTAGTGTTATCGGAGATAGAGAGTGATAGCAATTTCCGTTTTAAATATTTAAGACTAGCATTTCATTTTGATTTCATTTAGTTTATTGTTTAACCTCTAAACGAGATCATCATGTATCAATTTTTGTTTATTTTTTGTTTGTTTTTGAATTTCTCTTTTATCATTTGTAGAGGTTCAAATGAAATTTGTTCTGCTGATGGGAGAAGTCTTATGAAATATATAGAAGGATTCGGATTTGACATTAGTTTAATGAGATGTCAGCACTATTATAATATTAGAGAAAAACGTTGTAATTCTAAAGAGGTATATTATCTTTCTGGAAATTGTGCTAAATCCAATCCGGATCCATTTGAACCGATTTTCGCAGAATGTCGAAATTTTCCTCACCTGACTGATTGCACCAAATATTATAAATGTACTGGTGCAAGATCTGAAGTAGTGTATTGCAATAGGGGAACTTATCTAAATACAACTACAATGGAATGTGATGCACAAGAATGTATTGAAAGTGGAAATTACGAGGAATGTAATTTAGAAAATATTGGTAAAAGAATTTATATAGGAGAGTGTGATTGTTATATGGAATGTTTACCGGCACATGAATTGGCCGAATGTCCACGTGGATGGAGTTATAATGTGAATACCAGCAAATGTGATGTCAAAATTAGTGATAATCCTTATTGTGATCAAGAAGATTTAGCTGATATTAAATGCTATGTTGAAGGATTATATGCATTGAAATTTGATCCCACTCTCTACTATGTCTGCTCTATTGAACAAAAGGTAATTCTTTCAATTTTAAAATTTTGTTGTCTTTTCTTGCACAAAAAATATATTTAAAATAATAAAAAAAAAAAATGCTTTTATTTAAATTGAACTAAAAACATGGAAATAATTTCTTTTTTACCTTCTCTTACCTATATATGTAATATACGTATAGAGAGTATTTCAATCGTTTGAAGAATACTTTCAGATTTTTCAAATTCATTTTCAGGCTCTTCCTTCCATAGGCCTAATGTTAATTTCCTATAGGGATTTGTATGTTAATTTCGACTCAAAAGGGGTCCCCTTTGGAACTTTTTAAAAATTTTTTTTTCCAATTCTTATGAAATTTTGTATTTATTTACGATTCTATATTGTGTATAAAATGTCCAAATATGAGATTAAAATTTTGAAAAAACTAAATATATCTCGACACAAAAAAAATATGGTGTGACAAACACAGTACACAACTTTCAATTACTGAAAGTAAGCGAAAGTTGTATGCTGTGCGGTAATTAAAATTTTTAACTTTGCCCATCAACCGTAGGTTGGGCAGGGAAAGTTAATGTAATCGTAAAAAAAATCGAAATTTTTCTGAAGCTGCCAAAATGCGTTTTGAGGTCCCCTGAATCCATTTAAGTAGTTTTTGGAATGATGTCTGTGTGTCTCTGTGTGTGTGTGTGTGTGTGCCTGTGGTAATTTTTTTTTCGTCAACGAAATCTCAAAAACTATTCATTCAATTGTTTTGAAATTTTGTACCCATAAACTAGGGGTAGAGGCCAAGAACTGAAAAGCTTTTGGTACACATCGGACCATTAGGGGGCTCTAGGGGGGGGGGACAAAATTTTTTTTCTCACATAACCTATAATTTTTTTTAGATATTCAGAAACTAGACTTCCTCCCGAGTAAAATGATATATAATATGTATTAATATGTATAACATCGGACCATTAGGGGGGGGAGCTCTAAGGGGGGGGGCAATATTTTCCTCTTGAATAGTGGATGGGCAAAGTTGTGCGCTCGGCTTAGTCCGACCCTTTATTTTATTTTCTATTTTTATTTATTTATTTTTTTTTTTTTTTTCAGGGCGATCTAATAAGTTTCACGAAAAACGTCTTTTTGAAACAATGTCCCAAGGGCAAAGTATTTAATAGCACCTCTCAAGATTGTGAAAAAATACAACAAGCTGAGAATAGCCAGCAAATGCTGGTCCATTCTTTGATTAAAAAAGAAAATAATGTTGAATAGGGAAGAGGATTCAGACAATTAATTGAACACTCTTTATTAGAACGATTCTACCGGGATCCACCCTGCCATCTTCAGCCTTCAAAGCTACAAAATTATAATAGATTAATTTATGTAATTTTTTTTTTTTATCAATAAATAAGATCTTATTCATATAATATACTTGCAGCATATTTTAATACAAAAAAAAATACAGTTGTTTTTAATTTCTCCCTACTTTCTCTTTCTACAGCCTCGAACGCTGCTTGACATTACCTATACAATGATCTTGGTGGCTGTTTTTTGCCAGGTCCACCAGCTATAATGATTTTTAACATAGAAGAGGCGCCCTCGGGCTCGGTGAAGGAGTTAGCGTGCTGGCCTTGTATACCGCGGGTTGCACCCCGGATTTTATTTAAGCTAATTGGATACCAAATTTTTCTTGGGGGGGGGGGGCAAACTTTTTATTTTTCTTAAAATTTACTTACACTGTTAAAAAAAACTTCCAAAAAAACTTCCTATACAAGTATAGGAACTCTGTTTCATAAACTGTTTATGAATATATATGAGAAAGTTAAATTTGTTGCCAACCTAACAAATTTCTTGTATATTTTAAAATTAATTATTTTGGTAAAAATTGTTAATTTTAATTTTTTTATAGCTATTTAGTTGAATTACTTTATAAAAATTATTTAATTAGTATGATTGTAATATACTTCATAAATATTTAAATAGTTTAGAGCGCGAATTTCAAACCAGAATTTAATAAATTTAGATTTGTGGAATAAATTTTAAAAGAATAATTTCAAGTTTCCTTAAAATAATTATAAAATAATATTAATAAAAATTCCTTGAGGTAGTCGAGTTATTTGAGAACGTTTAGACCAGTGATTCTCAACTTGTCGCGGTACACTTTTAACGATTTCAAAATTTGGCGGCACACAAAGAAAAAGATCAGTTTAAAAGTTTGTTCATAAACTTTTATATTCATTTTATTTCATATCTTGGGTATATTAATATTAAATTACCGAAGTATATGAAAAATGATTGAAAATTCATATTTTTTTTTACAGTGTAGCCAAAAGCCTTAGCCTTAATTTAATTAATTGTTTAATTTTGTACAGTTTCTATACTCGTAGATGTATTTATTTGATTATTTAGAATAATATAAAAATCAGAGTCCTTGGGAAGCAAATGACCCCCCAGCCCGGGAGCCGTGGCTCGGTGAGAAGACATTAGCTTCTCGCACCGGAGTCCCAGGTTCGCTTCCCGTCCCAGCGAGAAAAATTTATTTCATTTGATTTGACTACAAATCATTTGAAATAAATAGGGATGGGGTCTAAATGGCCTTAGATGCCGAAAAAGACCTTAAAAAAAAAAAAAAAAAAATGACCCCCCCCTCCAAAAGACGCCACTGGTTTTAATAAATAAGACAAAGACAAAAATTTCGAAATTTTATTTATTAACACACACACACACACAAGCTGGCGGGGGGTCCGGGTCCCCCCTGTCTAGACGCCAGCCAGTTTCCCGTAATTACGAATAGGCGAGGGTCCGCCGCAGGCGGTGGGTGGGGGGTCCAGGGGAGCAAAGCCCCCTGGCTAGACGCGCCGCCCGCCGAGGGCGGGTGGCACGGCTAGTTACTAAATAAATATTGTTCACAGTTTTTAATATGCCTCTATTGATTTCCCATTTTCCAATTATTAAGTTAAGATTATAAACGCGATTTTAATACCCTTAATTGAATAATTTTATGAAAATTTTCAGTTAAACGCCTACGATCTGAAAAAAGTTTCACTTGCATCGTGGTTTCATAAATCCACTCAATGATTTTTCTTTTTTTTAAGGCCTTTTTCGACAACTAAGGCCATTTAGACCCCATCCCTAATTATTTCAAATAATTTGCACCTAAATCTTTAAAAATTTAATATTATTTATTTAATGGAAACAAAAGTGACGTTTCGATTCTAGATTGGAATTGGATACTTCATAATATTTAATTTTTATGACAATATTTTGTCCTCTCCTATCCTGGCCATCTTCTAAATGAGATATTTTTCTCTATGATTTTGTAAATTTATGAATTTATGAAACAAGAACTGAGGTTTAAGGATTCCTTCTTCCTTAAGGAACAACTATGAATACGGGTATTAGTATAACATTTGAATCCAAGACACCAAGCAAGTAAATGATAATTTATATACATAAAAAAAATTGAAAAAAGAAATTGTATATGATTACAGTAAACATCAAAATACCTAAGATCATGTATTGTTGACAATTATTTGTAAGTACATCTAATATTTGCTAAAAAAAAATTTTTGTATATGATTATTGTAAATTAATTTAATTTTTTTCTAAATAAATGTTATGATCATCATCAGGTCCTGATGAAGGTCGTGACAGACGACCGAAACGTCGGCAAATAAAAAAATTAAATAAAAGATTTTTAATCTCCTGGCTGCAAAGTTTCTATTCGGTTTTCTGATTAAATCTCCACAACACACATCAAATTAATACAATAAGGTAAGAGAAAATAAAAATTTAATACAATTTGGTTATTTCCTTTTAATTCCTTTTTTTTTTTTTTTTTTTGCTGCTCTTTAAGACATACAATCAGTGGCGGCGCGTCCACTAGGCAAACTAGGCGGTCGCCTAGAGCGGCAAAAAGGGAAAAATTTAAACAAAATTGGGGCCGCCCCTCCCCAAAGCCTTCGCCAAAACAAAAAAATACCTATTGATTTCCCTAATGAAAAAATAATTCTAGAAATTCTAGATGAAATATAAGAAAAAAAAATTTTTTTTTTTTTTTTTTTTTTCAGGACGATCTAATAAATTTCAAGCCAAAAGTCATATTGAGACAATGTCCTGTGGAGAGTGTGTTTAATAGCACCTCTCAAGATTGTGAAGAAATACAAGCTGAGAATAGCTCAAAGAATATATATTCGGAACTTGTTGGTGCATTTTTTCATTAAAAGAGAAAATAATCTAGTAAAATGTGGCGGTAGCTGATATGTTGAATAGGGAAGAGGATTCAGATTAGAACGATTCTACCGGGATCCACCCTGCCATCTTCAGCCTTCAAAGCTACAAAATTATAATGGATTCATTTATGTAATTTTTTTTTTTTTATATCAATAAATAAGATCTTATTTTCATATAATATAAGCTGAAAAGGCGTTTTTTGATTAAGGTATTTCTTGACCACCTAGAGATATGGGGTTTTTTGCATTCGATTCAGAATTCTCTAAAATCAACTAGAAAAATCCAAAATCTTAAAAAAGTTTTACCACTTTTTTTCAAGAGCGGAAAAACTCATTTTTTTCGATGTTTTTTCAAAGTTTTTTTACGGTATTTTTTCACTTTTTCACTCATATCTTCTAAACGGTTAAAGATATCTTCAATATCTGAATTAATCTATAATCTGTATTAAATTTTGAAAATGACAAACACCTTTTAACTATGTTTGAGGTTTGTTTACACATATAAATAATTCGTGTAAAAAGAACCTCATTTTTGATGACTTTGCCTCGTCTTCAGTTCATTTTCATTATTTTATTGCTTCAGTATTTACAGGGTGCGGAAAAAGTTCCCGCAATTTTTTCAGATATTTCAACAGCTCATTGATAATGCATAAAACAACAATACCATTTAATTTAAAGAATAATAACATTTATTAGTTCACTAACTGTAACAGCAAACAAAAAAATTTACAACAGATGTTCAAAATTGCCACCATCGGCCTCAATACATTTACGAAGTCGCTTGCGAAGATTGCCGACGGTGCTCGCACACTCATCCACCGTAATCTCGTCCCAGGCATGCGTCAAAGCCATCTTCAGTGCGTTAACGGTGGCGTATCGTGTAGCCGAGACTTTTTGCTCCAGAATGGACCACACCGAGTAGTCCATCGGGTTGAGATCCGGCGAGTTAGGCGGCCAAACGTCTTTGCCCCAAAAGCCCGGAAACAGCTCTTCGCGGACGGCGATTGTTGATTTGGCGGAATGCGCCGGCGCCCAGTCCTGTTAAAGCGTAATTCCATCGGCGCAGAAGTGCGCCGTCGCCCACGGCTTCAGTACGTCGCGGAGGACTCGCTGCTTGTAGCTGGCGGCGTTGATTTTGACGTTTCACTCGATGAAAACCAGCGGCGTCTTCCCGGTGGCGCAGATCCCAGCCCACACCATCACCGAGGCTGGAAAATGGCTGCAACCGATCGTTTTTACCGCCGCGGTCTTCTGCTGACTCTTCCTGAGGAGTTGGCGGCAGTTCTGGCGGTTGTGAAGCGGCTCAACTGTGAAAATCTTCTCGTCTGTGAAGAGAACATTGTTCAAACGAGCAACGGCGAGCAGACGAAGCATTCGACGGGCTTTTTGGAGCCGGTTCGCCTTCATCCTTTCGTTCAGGAAATGGACGCTAGCTATCTTGTAACTGTGAAGTCCCAGCTTCTTCTTGACTATGTGTCGGATGCTTTTTTGATCAATGCCGAGCTCTCTCGCCATCTTCCGCATCGAACGCTCCGGATTGCGTTGAATTTTGCACCGAACCTTCTGAATGTTCTCCGGTGTGGTCGCGGAGGTTGGACGGCCACTTCTAGGACGGTCCGCGATCCCGCCTGTCTCCTTGAACCGTTTCACGGCATCATAGACAGTCCTTTGCTTGAAGCCGGTCGTTCGAACAATGTCGGCTGTCTTCATTCCCACCTTGTGCAACTCAACAACTGTGACACGTTGATTTCCACGATTCATAACTCAAACACTACTGAAAATAAACAAATGAATAGCACAGTTTCTTAACGGAAATTTCACAAGGAATTCGATAAAATAATCAGAAATAAAAAAAAAATACAATGATATAGCCGAAATGGCGCAAAAACAAAATTGCGGGAACTTTTTCCGCACCCTGTATAGGCCAATTTCAATAATTTTTTTTGCGAAATGATCCTCTCATCCTATACTTTTAGTCAGGTAAATTTTATTTTTTTTCATCAACCCCTCCTATTTAATTTTCAAGTGTGAAAAAAAATAACATGAAAATTTTCATTTTTTTCAGATGTTTTTTAAACATCTGTGTATTTAGACAAGCTAGACATTTGCTGTTTTTTTTATTTGATTCAGTACCATCTGCTGACAACCAGAAAAATCCAAAATCATGAAAATGTAATACCCCCTTTTTTTAAATTACAAAAAACTCATTTTTAGCCTATTATTTTTTTTACATTTTTGGCTATATTTTTTGAATGATAAGAGATATCTTCAATCTCATATTTTTGTATTATTCTAAATTAAATTTGGAAAAGAATGAGACTCTTTGCACTATTCTAAGGCATTGTTTAGCAGCTGTGCAACTTTTGGAGTGTGATACAAAATTTTTTTTTATTAATTTTTTTTCATACTCATGGCCATATTTTTTAAACGATAATCAGTATCTAAGATATGATTTAATTTTTAAAATCTACATTAAATTTCCTATAAAACGAGCCCGGTTTGGATCTGATAAGCCTCTATTTAAGTTCTTTAAATTTTTTCTAAATATGGAAGAAATTTTTATTTATTTTTATTGTTTGTTTGTTTGAAGAGTTTCTTTCAATTTTCGACTATATTTTTTGAATGGTAAGATATTTATTAATTTAATCGATTAAAATTTCAAATAAATATGGATAATGATTTTTTAAACAAATCATCAGACGAGTAATTTGAAGACGAAAGGGAAGGTAATCGAATTCAATTGTAACCTTCTAAAAAATATCTACGCGATTGTGAAAATAAAATAGAATTTGTTGATCAACTTCCCTTTCGTAAAAGATACAGAGACTCTTGTTCGAGTAGTAGATTCCTGAGCCATATAATTTTTTGTCACTCTTTCCCATGGTCCTTTTAAAGTAATGACACACAGTGGCGTATTCAGGGGGGGGCCCAGGGGGGCCGGGCCCCCCCCCCCACAAAGCCTTCTCCAAAACAAAAAAATACCTATTGTTTTCACTAATTATTATTTTTTTTTAAATAATTATTTTATTAACTCTCCTAAATTCTAAAATCTAAAAAAAAACTTATAAATAATTGAAAAAATCTCTAATATTTACGAATTTTGTATTAAATTTTTTTTTTATTTCAAGAAAAAAAAAAATTTTTTTTATTTGTTTTTTATTTATAATTATTATATTATCTAAAAAAAATTTCTCCACTTTAAGTTTCTTGGAAAAGGGGGGGGGATTTCAAAAACTTTTGGGCCCCCCCCCCAAGCAGAAATCCTGGCTACGCTACTGATGACACATGTTTTTTTTATTTTCAATAGCGTTTTCTTCACACACAAATTGTGCAAAAAGCAATTTCTCTTGTTCAATGTAATTTTTTACTTCCATTTGAATATTTTTTTTTGACCTGTAGGCCTATATAATGAAAAAAGAGAAAATTTTGGTTCGGGTAAGGTTAGTTTCGGGCAGTCAAATTGCTAACTTCATGTCATTTATCACTAAAAATCCCTAAACATGGGGGGGTTTAATAATTTTCCTCCTCCAGCATTAAAATAGCTGAAGGACAAACACCATGTATTTCCCCATAGGGAGGCTATTTTAATGTTGGGGTAGGTAAGTTATCAAAACGACCCATTACTTCCAATTGCCTCCTTCGCGAAGGAAGACCTGAGATCCCTCTATGAAATAAGGAGGCCTTGAGTTTTCACGGCTTCTTTCGTGAAGGCTTCCTTTTCCCCTAAGATAAGGTTTGTTTATGAATACGGGCATACTTAAAGTTTATTTGTGCTTTTTCCTTCAAATATTATCGGAGATAGAGAGTGATAGCAATTTCCGTTTTAAATATTTAAGACTAGCATTTCATTTTGATTTCATTTAGTTTATTGTTTAACCTCTAAACGAGATCAACATGTATCAATTTTTGTTTATTTTTTGTTTGTTTTTGAATTTCTCTTTTATCAATTGTAGAGGTTCAAATGAATTTTGTTCTGCTGATGGGAGAAGTCTTATGAAATATACAGGAGAACAGGATATGGACATTAATTTAAGAAAATGTCGGGACTATTATAACTTTGGATTAAAACGTTGTATTTCTAAAGAGGTATATTATCTTTCTGGAAATTGTGCTAAATCCAATCCGGATCCATTTGAACCGATTTTCACAGAATGTCGAAATTTTCCTCACCTGACTGATTGCACAAAATATTATAAATGTTATGGCGCAAGATCTAAAGAAGTATATTGCAATAGGGGAACTTATCTAAATACAACTACAATGGAATGTGATGCACAGAAATGTGTTTATTATAGATACGATGAGGAGGAATGTAATTTAGAAAATGTTGGTAAAAGAATTTATGGAGGAGAGTGTACTTATTATAACAAATGTTTTTCCGTACATGAATTGGCCGAATGTCCACGTGGATGGAGTTATAATTTGAATACCAGCAAATGTGATGTCAAAATTAGTGATAATCCTTATTGTGATCAAGAAGAATTAACTCGTATTAGATTGCTATGTTGAAGGATTATATCCATTGAAATTTGATCCCACTCTCTACTATGTCTGCTCTATTGAACAAAAGGTAATTCTTTCAATTTTAAAATTTTGTTGTCTTTTCTTGCACAAAAAATATATTTAAAATAATAAAAAAAAAAACTTTTATCTTTTATTAAGGTGCGCGTCTCGAAACAGTCCTTAGAAAGCTTATCAACACCAGTTCCTCTAGGAGGTTTCACTTGGCGTGTAGATGCCGGTGGAGATGCAAAATAAGTAAACAAATAAAATTTCATTCTCAGACTTTCCAGCTAATCTAAGTAAAGGCAAAAAATTAAGTATATCTACAAAGGCCATCAGCCTGATAATGAATTTGTGTTTTATTTATTTTATTTAACTCAATGTTTCACTTATATTAATTATCGATTTTTTATAGGCCTTCGACAATCCGAGCTTTTTTTAAATATATACACATACATTACATTCACGATTGGTCTCCGACCAGTTTCCCTTTCGATTATTTCAATGCGATTAATGTGAAAAAAAATTTTTTTTCGAAAATCGAAACATAGGATTTTGGTGAGTTTTGCCATCATTATTTTAAATATCTTTAATTGACTAATGTTTGGAGGTCAATACCGCATTTAACAACAAAATTTCAGACCTGAATGGCTTCCAAAATACTGGTGGTCGCAATGGAAAGTCCCAAAATAAATTTCTTCTCTCCCCCTAGCACCCCAAGAACGCCGCACCTTTAAAGTTGTTCGGACATTAAAGCACTTTGTTAGATTAAAAGCTAATTTTTATAATATGTTATTAATCACTATCACATACGTTTAAAATAAAATTTTGAAGCAGATCTGACCCAGGGTTATCGAGTAATTAATTTTTAAAAAATTGAAATTTAACATGTAGTCTATGGGGAATATCGACGAAACGCACACATATCGAATTATATAGCCACCTCTGCATTAGATACAAAAAACAAAAAACTTACATTTTATCAATTCAATTCCGAGGAATACGTTAAACATAAAATCAAAAGTTTCCGCCGAGGGCTTTTAAAGATATTTTAACATGAAAGTCAAAAAAATCCCGAAAAATAACAGTCGCCAATATTTAAAAATAAGGAATTCTCGAGAGAGTCAGACCAGCCTGGCAACGTCGTATAAAATAATTGTCTTTTCTAGCTGCCAGTTACATTTTTTTTCCATTTTACGATATTTTTTCTCGCAAATCGTCCATTGTGTTTAAACTGATTTGCATTAAACATTGTAATATATTAAATAAAATTAAATTGAAGGCATTTAAAATTTAAAATAGATAGCTGATGAATGCAATGTTGCCAGATCTATTCTAAGTGAAAAACTGCTCAAGTCAAAAGTCATTCATTTATTATTTTTACTTCCTTCCTTTATATAATATATATAGAAAAATTATCTCAATTCATGTCGTGATTTGATGGATCTTCCTTTGATCCCCTGATCCAAAAGTGGTTTTCCGCATTCTGTGGTGGGGGGGGGGGGGTGGGGGGGGTGTGGGTTCAATTTAAATGAAATAAGTGAATTTTATATTTGTCCCCCCGGACCGATCTTTAATCAATCCCAAACTCTTTCTGATGACTTTTTCATTTTTTCGATTTTCTCATCTCCAACATTTTTTTTAAATCAAAATCAATTATTTTTTAGTCTATATATTCTCATTTTCATTCTTCTACCCTTTACTCTTATTCAATAATTTCCCTATCCCTTTTTGGTAATTAAATTATTAACTTAATACAATTATAAACTCTGATAGGTCACGACTAAATTATAATAAGGAATTTTGGCATTCAAATTTTTAATATTATTAAAAAAAAATTTAGATTCTATTATGACTTACGAGGTACTGTCCGAACAACCTTAAATCGAACTAAAAACATGGAAATAATTTCTTTTTTACCTTCTCTTACCTATATATGTAATATACGTATAGAGAGTATTTCAATTGTTTGAAGAATACTTTCAGATTTTTCAAATTCACTTTCACCTCTTCCATCCATAAAAACAATGTTAATTTCCCGTATAGGGATTTGTATGTTAATTTCGATTCAAAAGGGGGTCCCCTTTGGAACTTTTTACGATTAAAATTTTTTTTTTCCAATTCTTATGAAATTTTGTATTTATTTACGATTCTATATTGTGTATAAAATGTCCAAATATGAGATTAAAATTTTGAAAAATAACCATAGTTTATTTCAAGCAGTCAACATTTAAAATGCAAGTTTGAAACTAAGGTGCTATCGGAAACTAAATATATCTCGACACAAAAAAATCTGGTGTGACAAACACAGAACACAACTTTCGATTACCGAAGGTAAGAGAAAGTTGTGCTGTGCGCCAGTCCCACCATTTATTTTATTTTTTCTATTTGTATTTTTTTTTTTTTTCAGGGCGATCTAATAAGTTTCACGAAAAACGTCTTTTTGAAACAATGTCCCAAGGGCAAAGTATTTAATAGCACCTCTCAAGATTGTGAAAAAATACAACAAGCTGAGAATAGCCAGCAAATGCTGGTCCATTCTTTGATTAAAAAAGAAAATAATGTTGAATAGGGAAGAGGATTCAGACAATTAATTGAACACTCTTTATTAGAACGATTCTACCGGGATCCACCCTGCCATCTTCAGCCTTCAAAGCTACAAAATTATAATAGATTCACTTATCTAATTTTTTTTTTTTTTAATATCAATAAATAAGATCTTATTCATATTGTTATCTATTTACGGGGGTGTAACTCAATTATTTTAGTAATTTTAATCAGGGGTTTAATGAAAAGTAGAGATTTTATGAAAAACAAAAAGATTTATTAAATAATTTTAAATAATTTATAATGGTCAAAGCCATATGAGCTGGTCTCCTAAGCAACCCCTTCTCACAGACTTATATCCACACGAATATTTACATTTTAATAAGCAATTATTAAAAACTAATTTATTTATTTTTATACAAATAATTATAATTTATTTAAGTTGATTTAATAGCCTATTATCAACAATGCCAATTAATGGAAAAATATCTTATTTAAATTTTATTATTGAAATATTAATTTTATTATTATTAATTAATTAGAGATAAAATAAATAAATGAATTAATTGTCTCCCAGCCGTCAAGGCAGACACATCGCCTCCCCAAATAGGCCTTGTTTTCATATATTATATAAAAGTTTCTTATGTGGCTATGCCTCCCCCAAGCACCCTGATAGTGAGGTAACTCTCCTCAATCCTCTCCCTGGACCATTATGCTATGCATCTCAAACGAATTCTGGTTGCTCTCTAATCGACTACCATCTACCATTGGCCGTGGGCCCTTGAAGCGAGCCTGTCCGAGACCAAAAGAGTTCTTCCTGGACCAACTGGAGGCTGCGACTCCAATCAACCATCGTCAGCTTCAGATGAGTCAATTCTTATGTTTTCCCCCTTCCCCCTTAATTAACGTAAACTAAACTTGCATATAATAAACTATAAACTGTAATTTTTTTCTCTAAATATAATTTATTACATATAAATAATAAACAAGGCTTTTATGTCTCATAGAAGCGAAGTAGATACTCATATACACCCCCTATCTTACCGAAGTTGTTGCGGAGCCAACGACCGGTACATTAATTAAATCATCTTGTAATTAATCCCCAAATTAAATTAAATTTATATGTTATAAAAATATGAAATAAAAAAAAATTAAAATTTTGTTAACAAATTTTTGTATTCTTTATTGATGTTTCCATTGACAAGCGACTTTGCACATTATATGGTGGAAATGCTGGGATGAGTAGCGCATTATATGGTGGAGGTGCTGGGATATGAACCCAGGACTCCACCAAATATAAAATATTAATATATTAAGTATAAAATGATACAGTATTTAGAATTACAATTGATTATGTTTAAGTATTTATAATTTTAATATTTATTAAGTATGAATTAAGATTGTATTATTAATTTTAATTATAAGTTGTGTTTTTATGCAATATTTGTAAATTATTTGTTATTAATAGAAAATGTATTAAAATGTAATATTTTAAAGTTCGTGATCACGGTAAATTGTGTAGATTGTACTCATCTGTGATGTCTTCGTAATGGTGTTCAGCTAAGAGTGAAATTGTGGTATTTTTTGATTCATCGAAGCTGCCCAGTGCTCTTTTGTTCCAGGAAAGTCGGGTTTCTTGACTTCGATGTCGTAAGAATGGCACATATTAATAAATGAGGGTTGTAACACATATGTAAGTATTTGTTTTGTTTAATGTAATATTAATAGGATGTCGTAAAATAATAATTATTTTTGTTTTAGGTATGTAATTTTCCGGAGACCCAATTGGGTGTCCATTTCAAGGAGCTCCCCGACGTTAGATTTAAATTTCTCATTATACTGTATGATTAAATAAATAGGGGCTCGCTGGTGTAGTGAGCTAGGGTGTCGGCTTCTATAAATTTATTTAATGTAAACAAATCCTCAATCAGGCACTGGATTGGAATATAGGATATCACCACAATAGCCCCCAGGCAACTCTACGAGGAGATGGACATACCGTCCTCTGGAAGGGACGTAAAGAAGGTTTTTTTTTTTGTTAGTTGATTCAAAGAGAAATTTGAACTGATATGTTACAAGTGAATTAGCTCAGGGGCCCACATCTTGTGGGTGCGTGGATAGCGACCACGAGCTGCCCTAGCTGGGACTGGCAGTACTTGTGTTCTTTGCATATCAGTCTCTTCCCTTCTATATTTTCAACAACAGGCGCCAGACCGTGCAACGGGCCGGCCTGTTCTATTCCTTCCCGGTCGCAAAAACCCATGAATATCGTCGACCCCGAAAAGCGGGACTAAGGCGAAGAAAGAAGATATGTGACAAGTGAATAAATTATTTTAGCTGCAAATCTCATATCTAAAATTTACCGATACTTGATGCCATATATGGATGATGATAGGATAAGATAATCGATAATCAAGAAACAGTACGTTCTGTAAAAATATTTAAAATTTATTGATTTAATAAAATAAAAATCTGGAGTGACTGGTCCCACAGTCACTCCAGAGGCAAGAGAAGTTTGTATACTGGGCTTGTCACACCAGATTTTTTGTGTCAATACATATTTAGTTTCCGACAGTACGGTACAACCAGCAATAAGGATTAGCTAGAAATGAATGCAGGAGGAGGAAATAAAATAACTTCACCTAATGCCGGTAGATGGCTTACAGGTATCTATCTGGGTGCACGAAAACACCCGGTAGGAATTTCAAATAATAGTAGTACTATCTGTTGGTTTAAACAATATTTATTTATTCTATGTATTAAAAAAAATGCTTCACAGAAACAATGGCTTTTAGATACAAAAAGAAAAGTGTTTTTTACTTGTTGTTGTTGTTGTTGTTTGACTTGCGTGGTGGTGATATAAAGAATGACAATCCAAATTCACCAAGATAATTAACAGCTAGAACAATCAAAACACCACTTGTTGTTTTCTCCCTATCACCAATTGGGCGTTGTGTGAAAGTAAAACAGAATGTAGCACCAAATAACGCAGTAATACAAGCCAATAACGTAATAGCTTGATGGAGAAGCTGCGGCCATGGCGATTCCATAATAAAACAGAGAAAACAAATGACGTTAATCAGGAACCATCCTTGGCATGCCAAATGAACAAATTGCAATTGATAGGCATCATATAAATTATAGGAATAGTCAATTGAAGTGACCAAAATGATAAAATTGAGTACTATTTGGAATAATTTGAGTAGAACTAATGGGTTCTTGAGCCTTTCATATAAAGATCTACTCATGTTGTGTATGTCTGTCTTGTTTGTTTGTTTGAGATTAAAATGAGAGAGAGAAATGGTATATAAGTAGATAATATTATAGATTTGATTGATTAGATAAGTTACCACATCATATCGTGCGTTTGCATAAAATTTAGTGAAATTAGAAACAAAACGTAGGAATTGAGTGTTATCGAGTTGCAAAATCAAAATTTAACAACTTAGAAAAAAGAGTAATAAAGAACAGTGAAGCAATGCTAAACGCGTCAGAAACTTGGGTGGGTGGCTCCCAAAAAACTATCCTGATTAACATTGATGACCAGGAGAGCAAAAAAAAAACTTAGAATTGCATCAGACATTTAAGAGATTCAGAGGTGTATCGAGATTACTGATAAGACAGACCATCAAGAGGTCGAGAAAGAATGTTGACTGTTAATTTCTTTCAGTCTGCTTCAGGTGCTAATGCCCCTGAGTCTTGAATTCATAACTTGTTATAATTGACAACTGTCCAGTGAATAACTGTTCTTGGGGCGATTAGCACCCCAAAACGTCCACAAGAAGAATGAAATAAATTAGATTTTACTTCTTCTTCTGGCTGCCTGTCTACTCCACCTCGGTGGAATAGACACCAACCATCTATCGAAAAAAAAGAATATATTAAACACTTGAAAATTATTTTCTCAGAATTTAAATATCCAATGTACGAATCACATATTAGGTCTTCAGCGCCAGAACAGCCTAACACACATTTCACTTTTATGCCTTAGTATCTATTAAATCATGAATTAGAGAGTAGTACATGTCCTGAAATCTAGCGATAAAAACGAGAAGGTTGCTTAGGACACTACGGTATTTTTTTAAATATAAGTTACGAGGATAGTGTTAAGGCATAAAACCAAAAAAGTGAAATGTGGGGTGGTAGGCCGTTCTGGCGCTGTAGGCCTCATATCAACACAAAAGTTTCCTAAAGACGAGACCTAGCGTAATTTGTTTTGTATACCGCAAATAGTAAATATAAAAAATCTGGTATGCTGGTCGCACAGAATACAACTTTGGTTACATTGTCAACTGTAAGACCAGATATCACATATCTGTGCTCTAAGCCAGTGGTGCGCAATCCGTGGGTCTCGACCCCTCTGGGGGTTGCGAGAAAAATTTTCAGGGTCGCTAAATTTAAAGAACTTTATATAAATATATCCTCTAATAAAAGGACATTTCAGAAATAGTTTCATTTTAACTACGTTGACGATTAAAAAAAAAACCTCTACTGTCTACTCAAGGGTCGCGATAAATTTTTTCAAAAAAATGGGGGTCGCAAATGAAGATAGGTTGCGCACCACTACTCTAAGCATTAATCACAAGTTTCACATTAATCATTTATCGAACAAAACTATTGATATATTTTTACTCAGTGACGGTAGTAAAGTTATATTATGTTATGGTGTAGTTTTTGTCAATGTGTGTTGAACATTAAGCAAATTCTTGTTGAATGCCCAAATTATCAGAGGACTTAGGGGCTGGAAGCTTGGTGCTGGATGCCCTGTATGCTCTGGCACTCAAGGGTACTGCGTGATTGGCTAAGGGGCTCCGCGAGATATTGATATAAACCAAAAAAAATTACCCTAGCCTTAAAAGGACTTGAAATAAAATAAGTCAAATTAATTACTCTCATGCACAGCAGATGGTGATAGTGATCGATTCATTTATACGAGTTTAGCTTCAACAGAGAGAGAAGTATCCTAATCTAACGAAGAAAGCAATTAACACACTTTTCAACATTCTATAAGTGCTAGCAAGCCTTCTCTGTTATGGTGACAATAAAATCCAAAGTAAGAAATAGACTGAATAATCTTGAGGATGATTTGCGTGTTTCAATGTCTGAACTTGGGCAGACAAATCCCGGTTTGATCACATGTGCACTTGCACTATGTGTATAATTCCCAATAACTGAAGATGGCCAAACAAATTCAGCGCGAAACGTCTTATTCTGGGAGTTTTATTGAATCTGGATCATTCCAATTTGGCTGATATCTCCATTCCTCTATTATAATCGCATCACAGCCACAACCTCAAAAAGCAACTACTCCCACACAGCACAAAATATTGCAGCAATGTTGCAGAAACATTGCGAATCTTAGCAACATTGCAGCGGCAATATTCCAAACTAGCATTATTGCTGTTTGAGCTGCAATATTGCATCAATGTTGCCGCAATATTGTCAACATTGAGCAAGATTGCAATATTCCGTGCTGTGTGGGCTGTAAGGCCCGATATCACCAATCTGTGCTCTAAGCACAAGTTACATATTAATCATTTATCGAATGATGTATTTGTAATCAGTGACTGTAGTAAAGTTCACGATATTATCTTATAGTGTAGCACACGGTCTTAGTAAGATCAGTGGTCTGCTGACTTAGGGCGTACTATATTTAAATTACCAAATAAGAGCCGACATAACGAACGTTAAAGAACATGTTTTATGCGGTAGAGGCATGGTGGGTCTGGTTAAGGCCGACTATCAAAGAGAGGTTAAATAAATTATATTTAATAATAAAATTAGAGTGGGGATTGACTGTTAAATAAATTCTCTTGCAACGAGATATAAATGATTGATCAGATCAGTTTAGATATTATTATTAATTGGATTAGGGATGGGTGGGGTGGATGAGGCTTTTGATATAACAAATATGTCCCCCCCCATCCTCGTTTTTATTTCCTCCCCAACATTTCTCTGTTGAATTCCGACAGTGATAAAATGTTATCTCTCATAACTGATCCGGCAGATGGCATTGTCAGTCAGTCAAATCCTTTTGCCATCTCTCTTTATACAGATCCATCAATTTACGTCTCTCTCTCTCTCTCTCTCCCCTGAGGAGAAAAATGTCAATTGCCATCTGAGGGAAATTTATTTATTTATTTATTTATCATTTCAATAATATTGAATATCGTTAATTTGTATTAATGTCAGGTGTATCGATATTTTTTTTTCGACAACTGAAGTGGAATTGGTAAGTAATCGAACGTTTCACATCATTTAGAAAAAGAAATGACGTAAAAAAGCATTGATTTATTTATTTATGGACACTCATATGTGCATTGTACCGTGAGTACAATTTTTTTTTTTTTTTAATCATCAATGGAGGACTATAAAGTTACGCAAAAAATGAAGGGACAGTTATCTTCTCAAACATGAGGAATTAGAAATCTCCGATTTTCTAAATTGCGATCATACATATATACTTAAAGTTGGAAGTTGAAACCTAGGATTGATAGTTTACATGGATACAGATCATATAAGACTCTGCTCCTTTACAGAAAGACATCGAAAATTCCCAAGACCCCATCACCCCAGACCTTACTCTCCTGGATTATTGCTTATAGAGCCGTAGACCAATAAACATTCTCATATTAATAATATTCTTCTATCCTCGCCTTTAATCCTGCGATGTGGTGTCGACGGACCTCACTGTTTCCCTCCATTTCCTATTAATAATAAATAATTTAGGAATATGTACAAGTTCTCTTTATTAATTGTTGCTCCACTTACAAAGAGAAATGAAAGAAGATGCAGGGATCCTGAGTGTGTTCTAGAAAAAATTTCATGGAAAAGAATCATACCTTGGCAACACTGATTGTTGTCAGGTGTCATCTGACATTTCCATAGGAGAGTTTGACATTATTTGTGTTATTTACAGTGATTTTCAAATTGAGTGTTCGTGAAAAATGGAATTAACACGAGAAAATTTTCGTGCAATGATTTATTACGACTTTCGACGTGGATTATCAAGACAAGAGATTGAGGCAACCCTATGCATTAGTTCCACCAACATATATAAAATATTGCACGATCATTTAGCCTGAGAAAGGTCTGTTCTCGTTGGATCTCCCATAATTTGACAAAATTTCAACGAAAAGATTGAAGAAAGAAGATTGGAAAAATTGCTTTGAAAAATGGTTCAAACTTATTCAAAAGTCATAAAGGAGAATACTTCGAGAAACAATAAAGCAATTTTCAACGACAAGTTAGTATTTTTTCATTATTAGGCTCGAAACAGGGGCGTATATAAGGGGGGGGGGGGGGCGAGAGGGCCCGCCCCCCCCCGAAATTTCCTAAATGCATATACATATATCCTCCCCTGGGTCCAGGAATATAGAGGCAATAATGGGTCTCGGCCTCCCCGAAATGTTTGCGCGGCCCCGTAGCGCGACAGCCCCGTAGCCGTACAAAAAGGAAATGTTCCGCGAACGGAAAAATTTTTGGTTCCGCGGGTGGCAAAAATTTTTCGTCTCTAAAAAAAAAAGGTAAAATATTTTACCGGACGGGAAAATTCTTTGGTTCCGCGCAAGAAAAAATGTTCCGCGGGCGGCAAACGAAAAAAATTTTCTGTTCCGCGGGCGGCAAAAATTTTGAGTGGGTCGGCTGACTTCACTCTTTCCCTCCAACCCTATCATACGTTTTTACGACCGGAGGAAATAGGACAGGTCGGCCCGTCTGACGCCTGTTGAAAAAAGGAAGGAAGAGACAGACCTTTAAAGAACTGCCTGTCTCAGCTCGGGCAGCTCGCCATCCACGTACCAACAAGTACCCTGAGCAAAATCAAAGAATCTGCATAATACTCTTTATTTAAGACTGTTTCACCCCCTGTCTGATCGAGATCACGTTTTATTTTCTTCATGCCCATTTTTTTCTCCATCCATCCTTCTCTCTCACTAATTTTGTTAATTTACTTTAATTTATCTTCTTCTTCTTTCAATATTTAAGTTTTTTTTGTTTTGTTTTGTTTAGAGTTGGCGGGGGAGAGGGAGGTTTGACTAAACATTTGAGAGAGGGAGGTTAAAACAGATGTTGTCATATGTTAAAGACGGATGTCCTTTTTCAAAAAAAAAGAAGAAGATGAAGAGGAAGAGATAGATGTGTACATACATGTCTCTCTGTCCACCCAAAAACCCTCCCCCTCTCCCCCCCCCTAAAATATCATTTGTCAATGAAAGATCGAATTGAAGCATGGACCAACCATGTGTAGGCCAGATGTGTTCACCCCCATCCCTTGCTTGCTCCCCTCCCTTAAAAATAACTAATTAGAAGGAACAAACACTTAAAAACACCCTACATCCACCCTTTTCATGTGTGTGTGTGTGTGTGTTTGACAAGTGTGAAAAAATTCTTTCCTGCTATTGAAATGAAATTCTATTTTTTTTTTAGAAAGGGATTCTCTGTTTTAAAAAAGCTTGAAACATTGATAAGGGAAAGAAGCAAGAAGATTCTAAAGGTATTGGGGCTGACGATAGGATAAATCAAGGGGAATAATAAAAAAAAAAAAACTTCAAATTCTAACATAAATATAAAAAAATTTGTTTATGCCCGTCTGACTGTTTGTTACGCTTTATTTGAGTAATTTCCCGTTGGAATTTAGAAAATTTTATACGCTTACAGAAGACCTTCTAGGGATTACAGGAAAATAATTATAATTCCGAAATTCCTATAACTTTTTGAATTATTAATTATTGAAGTTACGATTTCTATCGTAATATAAATATACTAGCCACGCTGCCTTCCTTGGAGTTTAGACAGAGGGCTTTGCCCCCTGGATCCCCCTCCAGCTTGGTATACTAATGGCTTAAATAAAATCATCGGACTGCCTGGGATCCGAACCCGCGACGTTCTGTGCACGCTACCAACTAGACCAAGCCCGTAGGCTCCCTCGCCTTCTCAATTACGAAAAGAAAATTTTTATTACTATTCCAATCCAGTGCCTGCTTGAGGATTTATTTACAACCATAGAATATATAAATGCAAAGAATACATAGATCTTTCTCGATGAGAGAAATCGTAAATTTAGGAATTAATAACTCAAAAAGTTGTAGGAATTTCGGGATCCGAGTATTTTTCCTGGACTATCCATAACGTCCTTTATAAGACTCAAAATTCCAACGGAAAGTTGATCAAACAGAGCGTGACAGACGGACAGATGGACAGACGGACACTCCGCTATTATTATATATAGATAGATGAGGAAACATTCATGTATTCTTTATATTTCAAACCAAGTAATCAGCATAACACTTAAAGTAATCCACAAAAGCTGACGATGGGCGTAGTATTATGATTTTTACAAGAAAATAAACAATTATATTTCTACTAACAAGTAAGTATTGGAATGAACTTTGTTAAGGTAGATGGTGTGAAATGGCAGAAGAGACTAGGTTCAAATATGATTTGTTTATACCGGAGGATCCAAGACAACGCGAGTCAATCAAGAATTAAGGTAAGTACACACCAAAACCGTAGTTTCAGGATCTCGGTGGTTTTGTTGAAGTTTTTTTTTTCTTTTGATGAAATTGAAAAAAAAAATAAAAAAATAAAAGTACATCAGTAAAGTATTAGAACTTGCATTTTCCCAAAAACAAGACCTAGCGCAATTTCATATTAATACCGAAAATAGTAGAAAACTATATATTGAAAATATGAAATATATCGTTAGAGCCGTCTTCGAAAACTGATGTGCTTACAAACAAACCGCTCATTGCTCGTTTAATAGTAAGATCTTCTTGCCCAAGGCTCAGAATTAGAGTATTAGCTTGTGGTCTGTTCCCATTCCGTCCCAGGCGAGAAATGTATTTCAATTGAAATAAATAGGGAGGGGTCTAAAAGGCCTCAGATGCCGAAAAACACCTTAAATAAATTAATAAAAAAAAAATAGTATAAGATTATTCTGTTCATTCAAAGCAAGTATTTTCAGATTGTTTGATATCTCGAAGTGGTAAGTCAGATCGCTAAAGTCGGATAAGCTGCGGATTAAGTATCTGAAGTTCGGACACAACCAGGGTTCGAGTCCAGTTGGTTGCAAATAATTCAACCGAAGTCTCTTCTTAAGGTACGTGTACATTGTAGATTTTTTGCTAGATTTACTCTAGCTAGAGCTATATGAGACTCTCTCTACTAATGGACACACCATTGAGAGCACTCTAGCTAGACTAAGTCTAAGATCTAGCTAGATTGACAAAAATCTAGCTAGGGCATCAGTGGACACACCTCCGAGACTTTCTCTCTAGAGTGATCTCGCTCTATTTGACTGATTAAATAGAGCAGTTGCTCTAGCTGCTTTTGACAATCTGAATTGAGTATCTTTTTGCCTTATTATTGGTTCTATCTTCTTTACTAAACGATCATAGTCTTTAGGGCACATACCTTAAATGTTTTGAAGTCGTCATTATGAATTTCTTTCAAAAGATCAGTAAATATTTCTGTCTTTCTAACCTAACTTCTAACACCCTTCGTTTCTTGTTTGTTCGCTGTTCGTGTTTATTTCTTTTCTTCATAATTAATATTATTTCGTTATTAATTTTATTTTTCAATCATATCAATAATTAAAAGATTCAATTACTATATTTTATTTTTAATAATATAATAATTATTTTGAAATTTAATTTTTAAATTTGTAATAATATATAATGTAAATTTATAATTGAAAAGTTTTATCGAAATAAAATATTAATAATTTTAATGAATTTAATACAAAAGAAATATACTGTAATAAATTTTAATAAGAATGCATGGAAGGAGATGTGTGAACCTTTCCAATATAAGTTCTTCCATAATAAGTGCACTCCGAGAGATGTGGGCCTGGTGGCTGGACCTCTTGATATCTCCAAGTTTCCTTACCCCCATTTTACCTTCTACATATGATAAACACCTGACTCTATCCTGTGTTATCCTGGACAATAAATCAAGTGTAAATAATAATTATTTATCTTTTCATACCAAGTTCTCTCTCTCTCTCTCTTTCTACTTTGAAAGAAGGGGAGGGATGTTTACTTTCGAAATTGGTCTGTTTGTCTTTTCTTTTTTCGATCAATTTGATTGCATTGAGGGAGAGAAAGAGCAAGAGAAGGAAGGGGTAACCTCTTGTTTCCCCTCCCCCCCCCCCACCCTTACACTCACACACAATCCACTTTGGTGTGTTTTCCCTTAAATGCCATGAGTCAAGGCAAGAGAGAGAGAAAAAAAAATATTGAAAAAGAAGAGTAGGCTTTGATAAAAGATTAGTTTTGTTTGAAACAAGGAGAAGTTGAATTTTACAAAAAATTAGTCACCATTTGGGGATTAAACATATTATTTGGTTACTAGATGATGACTAAATCGAGCTAGAGATCGAACTAATCCCTTTATTTTAAACCACCTCGCAAAAAAGACGAACACAGTAACCTATTTTTTCATTTCTTCTGAGGCCATTTAGGATTAACCGGGGGATGTTCCTCGAGGCCACCCACATGCATTGCTTGATCACAACGATCCTGGTGTCTGTTGTTCTATTCTCCACTCAGGTCTGCATAAACAATTTCTAGTCAGATATCCACCTCTCCTTTAATTAATTAACTTTATTGATAGAGTCATCTTTAGATTAGGTCAGGGATCGGCAATCTGTATCAATAAAGCTAATGACCAAAATAAAGCCATACCCAGCATATTAGTTAAAACTCTTTAAGGTGTTTCTAAAAGATGTAAAGGCTCCAAGATTGCAGGCCCCTTTGTTAGGTTAAAGCACCCATTATCAGGGCCGTTCCGAGTGGGGGGACAGAACGTGCACTTGCACGTTTAATTTGTATATTTAATTTTAATTTTGTCTCAACGAGAGCCAACGGTCGAAAGTTTGGGCTAAATCTTTAAAAAAAAAAATGAGTTTTTTTTTTCACATATATTTAGGTATAAAGTTTTGTGAAGTTAGCAACTAATTAATAAAAGCATTATTTATAAATTATTATTCAAAATAAAATAAATATTAAAAATTAAAATAATTTTATATAAGGGTCAATCCATAAATTAAGTCAAACCTAAAAGGAGGGACATTATGTGACAAGGGGCAGGGGGGAGGGTGAAAAACCGTGTGACGTCACATTTCAAAATTCGAGATGCCCAAACGCGAAATTTATAGGTGAACAAAATTTTTTTTAATATTTACGAACGCAATCTATATTTTGGGGGTCCAAAGTCGATGGACACAAGATGATTAATTTTTGTATTTTTAATTAGCATAATTAGGTGATTGATAAAATTGGAAAATGTGTGACGTCACATCAGAGGGGAGGGATTTTTAAAAATGTGACAACCTGTGACAAGGACGGGGGGAGGGGTTAAAAGTCTTGAAATTCGTGTGACGTAATTTATGGATGGTCCCTAAATAAATAAAATTTTGATATTCTTTTAAAGAACTTTAATAGATTTAGGGCCGGTAGTTTTAGTTCTAATTAACTATTCCTCAAATAAGCTAATTGACTACGAATTTCGAGTATTTTCCCATATAGTTAAGCTAATCATATGATTAAATAAGAGCCCAGATCGTAGTTAACTAGCCAAGACACAAAGTTTGGTATACCGGGTGAAATGAGGAACAAAAATTTAAAAATTTCTAAAAAAAATAAATATATAAGGCTTGTTGTTCCTAATTTCACTCCTTATACCGAAGCTTGGGTTTTTGCTAGTAAAAGACGATCTAGGCTAACTAGATGTAAAAAGTCTCGAAATTCATAGTCAATTAGCTCATCTGAGTAACAGCTATTTAATTAAAAGTGAAGAAACCTGTCCTAAATCTATTTAGATTCTTTAAAGGGATATTAAAGTTTCATAGAAAATTTGTTTTGTTTAAATTGAGAGGAATCCGGATATCTTCGTTGGCCATATTTTATAAACCTGATAAAGGACTCGATACTCTAAACGTCATTTCGAAAATTTATACATAATAATATTATTTATTTCATCTTCTTTTCGTGTCTCGATTTTTTATTTTTTTTATTTTGAGGAAATAGAGAGGGAGAAAAAAAAACAAGTTAAAACTAGATTAACAGCCATTTTCTGTGATTGGAATCCTCTTCCCCTTCTTGTTTTTGTGTAGTAGATAGATAGATAGATGTAGAAAGAGGAGATAGATATAGAAATTGTTAGAAATGAAGAAAGAAGAAGAAGAAGATGTGTGTGTGTGTGTGTGTGAGTATCCAGCCAACTTCCGGTTGCTTCAGAAAAGCTTTTAAAATGATTACTTCTCTCTCCCTCTCACTCTTACTAATATATTATCATACTTTTTCTTTTTTTATAAATAAATTTATTTATTAATTTATAAAGAATTAAATGATAAGGGAATAGGTTAAAAAGAATTCCTTATGATTAACGTCATTTGATAATCAGATTATGAACGTAGTGGAAATTTATGGCGTACCTTTATACGTAAATTGTTCATAGAAGATTATTATTAATCTTTGTGTGTCTGGAATTCATTCATCTTGATTGGATATTTCATTTTTTGCACATTGTTTTGATTTCAATATATACATATGGCTATATATATTCTACATCTCTTGCAATTGAATCCATATTAATTTGAACTTAAAAAAATATATATTAATCAATTTTAATTTTCAAAAGATTATTAAGTCGTTTTCATAATTTTATTATTTTCATTTCAAACCTAAATTTATTTTAAAATAAAGTTGTATCGTCTTTCATTATTTTTAAATAAACTTTAACCTCAATTGTTCTAATGTTATTTAATATAACCTACAATTAAAAATATTTCTCTTAATTTATTTTCTTCATAAAAATGAATTTATATTTTTAATTGAAGAAGAAATTATAGTGAAAAATAAAAAAAATTGGACTGACCAAGGATGGTTTCGAGTTGAGTAACTTAAATCTTTTTTTTCTTTTTAGAGAAGATAAGGAATGTTATCAGATAATAATAATAATAATAATAATAATAATGATAAGTAGTGATTCAGTAAAATTTTTTTTGTTTTGATATTGAATTTGACATATTATACAAAGAATTGCTATCTTCATTTCAATTAAATTCAGGGGTGCCAATTTTTAAAAAGTTAAAGTAACTAGGTTTGGAGAAAATAAATTAGCGTTTATTTTGTTACATACTCTTGGTAGTAGAAAAAACTACTTTAATTAATTTTAATTTTAGAATAAGTTGGTTAATAATCACTACTCCAAGGGTCAAGATTTGTTTCATAAAAGAAATAAAAAAGATAAGCAAGCTTATTAGTCTTTTTTTTTTTCTAAATGTGTGGGTGTAAAAAAAAGAAAGAGAAAAAAAAAGTGGATGGATTGTGTGTGTGTGTGTGTGTGTGGGTTTGACCATTACCTCGATTGGAGAGTGGCAATCAAGGGAATTGTAAGGGTCGGCCGGTCGTTTGTGGAAAGGGTGCTTACTGCGGGGTTGTATTCTATTCTATTCTATAGAAGAGAGAGAGAGAGGAAAGGAAACCCCCTCCTCCTCCCCTCCCCTCCCCCCCCTGCTCTCACCGTCAATCAAACACTGAACATCATTCGGTTAAAGATTACACTCTCTTCAATTTCATTTATTATTTCCTATTTAATAGCAATAAATAAATAAATGATCTCCGCCTCCTTTCCTTCCCTTTTTTTTTTTTTAATTTAAGGAGAGAAATTAAATTTTAACTAGCAGCGCCACCCGCTAAAGGCGGCTGGGATCGAAATATTTCAAGAACCCAAAGAGCTACGAGTTTGAAATTTGATATTTAGGTTAAGTACCTCTCTGGCATGTAACACCAAACTTTTGAACAAAATCGGCCAAAAAGTACTAGTACTTTACTGATGTACTTTTTGAAATTTTTTTCGATTTTATCAAAATCAGCTCAAAGGATTTCGATTAAGGGGGTTCAGGAGTGACGTCTAAACATACTTTAAAAAAAACTAGACTATTATAAGGAATTTTTCAATGCGGTTTTTTTTTAAATGAATTAAATTCATAAGAGATTATTGGGGCATCGAGCTATAATTTGTTTAATGACTTATTAAAAAATTATCGTAATTAATTTTTTTGTTATCAAGCAAATACAAAAAAAACAATCTGTCCCAATAATCTTTAATTTATTTTACTTTCTCTTACCTCTATATATATGTTAATATATATATAGAGAAAAAAGTATTGGATTCATGTCAAAAATTCGATGTCGAGATTTTGATGGATCTTCACGTTTTGAGGTCTCCTGAATCCAAAAAAGTGGTTTTCGCGACATGGTCTGTCTGTGTGTGTGTGTGTGTGTCTGTGAACAAAATATCTCAAGAACGAAAAGAGCTAGGAGGTTGAAATTTTATATTTAAGTTAGGCACCCCCCGGGGACGTGACACGAAGCTTTTGAACAAAATCGACCAAAGAGTACTAGTACTTTACTGATGTATTTTTTCAGTTTTTTTCGATTTTCTCTAAATTTGCTCCAGCGATTTTTTGTAAAATTCAAAAATCAATTATTTTTTAGATTCTCTTTAAAATGTATATTCTCATTTTGTGATTAAAATCTTCTGAAGATCCCTTTACTCTTGTACTTCATAGGGAAGATAGGAGAAATGGTTGCCATGGTAACAAAATATAAATATTTTCCCATACTTATAAATTTTACATCTTGAAAATCGAATGTACCGTACTGTCGGAAACTAAATACATGTCGACACAAAAAATCTGGTGTGACATGCACAGAACACAACTTTCGATTACCGTAGGTAAGAGAAAGTTGTGTGCTCTGCGACCAGTCACACCAGATTTTTAAATGCAATTTCGCACGACGTTATGACAAGATCAGATTCCCAAATGGGGAGGTGCTAAAAATTAAGAATTTTACTCATTGGATGCCTTATAAAAACCGAAAGCTAATTGCAATAGATACAAAAACAAAAAACTTACATTTTATCAATTCACTTCCGAGGAATACGTTAAAAATAAAATCAAAAGTTTCTGCCGTCCGCTTTTAAAGATATTTTAACAAGAAAGTCAAAAAATTCTCCAAAATGACAGTCGCCAATATTTAAAAATAAGGAAGATTTGAGAGTGAGACCAGTCCGGCAACGTCGCATAACATAATTTTTCTTTTCTCGATGTCAGTTACATTTTTGTTTCCATTTTACGATATTTTTTCTCGCAAATCGTCCATTGTGTTTAAACTGATTTGCATTAAACATTGTAATATATTAAATTAAATAAAATTTAAGGCGTTTAAGATTTAAAATAGATAGCTGATAAATGCAATGTTGCCAGTTCTATATTACGTGAAAAACTGCTCGAGTCAAAAGTCATTCATTTATTATTTTTGGTAATTAAATTATTAACTTAATCCAATTATAAACTATGATAGGTCACGACTAAATTATAATAAGGAATTTTGGCATTCAAATTTTTAATTTTATTTAAAAAAAAAATTTAGATTCTATTATGACTTACGATGTACTATCCGAACAACCTTAATGTAAAAAAAAAATATTATTTTTTCGAAAATCAAAAAAAAAGGGCTTCTATAAGTTGTAGTTATTTTAAATAGCTTTAATTAAAAAAAAAAAAATTTGAGGTCGATAGCTTCAAAATTGTGGCCGTTGGAAACTCCCATAATTAGTACCCCGAGACGCGCACCTTAAGCGCACAGTGCAGCTAGTTATTCTTAAATTTCTTGTCAGGTCAATCAAATCAAGGTGATTGTTATACAAATATTCAAACAAAAAACACAATGTGTCCAATTTATAACTTGCTTTTTTTTTTTTTTAATTTCATCTCTCTTAGAATATCCCCCCCCGATTCTTTCTTTTACAACAATCAAATAATCAGAGGTTTCGTTATTTTATTATTATTATTATATAAAAAATAAATAAACGAAATTAAAATTAGTGTGAATAGAAGAATATCGGGCAATTTATTTCAATAGCAGCGGCGGCGGCGGCAACCAACACCCCCTTTTATGTCAATTCAATTCAATTCATGCACCCTTCCCTTTCTTTTTTTTCTCTCTTTTGCCTCCCCCTATTTGTTAAAAAGGGAAGGAAGGAAGGATGGAAGGTACAAACACACTGACCTAGTTAACATTGTGTATTTTTTTTTTAAAGAAAAAATTTATTTA
>JAKCPI010007313.1:0-11632 GCA_023213315.1 Euborellia annulipes | reverse complement strand
TTCCCCAGGGTGGAAAATTCCGAAAAAGAAAAAATTTCGTGTGAAAAAAATTTAGTTTCTTAAAAAAAAAAAAAATTTCCGCAGAAAAATTTCTATATACGCCCCTGAGTCTTATATGGTCTAAGTTGCCGAAAAGACTGTGTGAATGTGTCTGTGAGTGTGAGTGAGAAAAAAGTGTGAATGTTTAAAAAAATATAAATATATAGGCTCTATTGAACTAAATATATCTCGACACAAAAAATCTGGTGTGACAAGTACAGTACACAACTTTCGATTACCGAAGGTAAGAGAAAGTTGTATGCAGTGCGTCAGTCATACCAGGGTCCCGTCTTAAACAAAAAAAAAAAAAAAAAATATTGGTTACCAAATAATTAAAATAAATATAAATGAAGTTTTTATCGAAAGAATTAAAAACAGTTCTTAAATTAAATTTTTATCCACTTCAAATTTTATTTATATTTTCTTGAACGTTCTAAATCTAAATTAATTTGAAAGTATCTTTATGACATTCTCAAGTACCTCATCTCGTAAACTTTACCTTTTCACTAAAACATATTAATAAATTACACGAAGTTGAATTAAACCCTTGAGAAAAAGAGGACAGATAAAATCAAGAAATTCATATCATTTATAAAGAGGAAATATAAGAGAAAATGAAATGTGAGGTTTGCCATCCGGTCCTTTACTTCAAATAACCTTTCTTTATTTACAATTCAAAGGCTTTTATATTTTTTTCCCTTTGGCCTTGCTAGCCATAGGGTAAAAGCCTTTTATTAAACGTACATAATTTGTTTGCTTTCTTGTACATTGAGCGCCACAAGTGCCTGATCTGCTCGAGAGTAGAGGCTACTCAACCAAACCAATATTTTTAAAATAAATAAATCATCTATTTTGAATGCAACTGAAGGTGAAAAGCTACTTTTAGTGCGATAACACTTCATAAAACTAAGCATTTGGCTGCCTAAGCTCAAAGCTCCATTTTCGAGCGTATCAGGCACGCCCCAGTACCAACAATGTATTGTAGTCTATTTTAGATGGAGATCTGAAATTGTTCACATATGATTGTTTTAAAACAATTTTATAAGACATACGGTTGAGAAATTCGCTTCCTAAGAGATACTCAAATATGTTATTTAATCATTATCATTACTATATATAAACCGCTAGCCACTGACTTCCTGTGTGTAGTGTGTAAGTGCCTGTCAGGGCGCTGATTGGCCAGAGAAAAAGGAAGTGGAGTTAGAGAGGGAAATTTAAAACTTTAACTCAGAGAGGGAAATTAAAAACTTTAAAATTTTGCAATTGCTCACCGAAGATGAGCAAGGGAGTGCAGGGGCGTAGCTCGCTAGCAAGCAGCAAAGCCCCCCTAAGGCAGGCTTTACCACTTGTTTACTTATAATTAGCGGTCGGTATTTGTTATAAGATTAATTGAGAATTGTGATTTTGTATGGAAGATATATATAAATACATTTTTCATTTTTTTACTGTAGATTTTATTAAATTCAAAATATGCCGGGAGGGGGGAGGCTAAGCGATGCCTCGAATGGGTGCACCGAGAAAATAACTTGTTGAAAAAAATTAAATTCACCCTCGAAAACGTCACTGAAGATTTTGAGGTTTATATAGGAATTTATGTTTTGACTCGGGTAGACTCGAACCTGAGGCGTTAAAACTTGAGATTCGTAATCCGCAGCTTATCCGGCTTAGCCACTTGCCTCAGCCATTGACAGTGGCGGATTAATGCAATTTTGTCGGGGGGGGGGCGGTTTTTTTTATTTTTTTTATTTAAGGACTTTGTGGGCATCTATGGCCATTTAGATCCCTTTCCTATTTATTTAAATTGATTGGTAACAAATTCAATTGAAATTAAAGCCCGGAAATCATAATTTCTTTAGATTACTAGTTTTTATAATATTGGAAATTTCTTCTCGGGGGGGGGGGGCGATCGCCCCCTCGCCCCCCCCCCTTTAATCCGCCCCTGGCCATTGATATAATTAAAAATATATAGACCTATAATACAATCCAAGTTATAATTGGCTATGTCGCCGAAAGAGCAAAATTTAAAAAAAAATCAAAATATAAATTTCACGGGATAAATAATTTTGCCTATCCGGAGAAAAGAGGAACAGTCATCGAAATTCATTCTTGTTAAGCAAGCACAAGGGCTGCTGAATCGGTGGATAGAGAGCCGAGAGAAAAAAAAAACGTCAGCCGATGAAGATTTGTGAGATTAGCTACCCTTACCCATATTAATGAGATGAAAAAGAAATTTTTCAAAAACCAAAATATTTTATTTTATATTAAAATTGTATAGGAATAATTAAAAGTTAATGTTTAAACATTAACCAAAGGACCGAGAGGGGGGAGGGGGGAGGGGGGGGGGTTATAGCTGCCTGAGCCCGTCGCTCGCCCTTTCATATGCGATTGACCAGGAAAAATTTATTATATTTTAATTTATAATAATTTAGGTTTTATAAACAATCTTTTCGGGTGAGCTATTGGAGTTTTGAAGTCTTAACACGCAAGCCATAACGCTCTTTTATTATACGTTCACTCAAAAATAAAGGTGAAAAATTTATTTTATAAATAAGATCTTAATCTCTCATCCACTGTAAGAGATGTTGAAATATTTATAGCTTTGGAGATAAGAGATCCATTGCTATTCTGGTTAAATATTGATTTTATATAAATAAATATAGCTTGATAATAAATCACAATTGAATTATTTAAAAGTCTTAAGGAAAAAATAATTGTTGAAATAGTTTCTTATTAAAAAATAAGAGAAAGTAAAAAGTATAAATAGAAAATTTAGACGAAATTATTTAAATTGAAAGTAAGATAATCCACATCTGAAAGGATGTTTGAAGGGAAGCTGTTTTCAGAAAGTTGTGCTGGTCACACCAGATTGTATTTGTATCGAGATATATTTACTTCCCCCATAGCCAATTAGTTTCAAACTTGACCACTTCCAATTCATAAGTAAAAAGTAAAAAAGTCAATTAATTTAAAATTTCCATAGGCTCTGTGTATTTTAAATGTTGACTGCTTGAAATAAACTATGGTTATTTTTCAAAATTTTAATCTCATATTTGGATATTTTATACAGAGAATCCTAAATAAATACAACATTTCATAATTGGAAAAAAATTTTTAAAATGTAAAAAAAGTTCCAAAAGGGACCCCCCTCTTTTGAATCAAAATTAACATGCAAATCCCCATAGGAATTTAACATTGGCTCTATGGAAGGAAGAACCGGAAAATGAATTTGAAATCTTTCCTATGGAGTACAAGAGTAAAGTGTGCTTCAAAAGATTTCAAGGAGGAAATGAGAATATACATTTTAAATAGCATCTAAAAAATAGTTGATTAATGAATTTTAAACAAAATCGTTGAAGTGAATTTTTAGAAAATCGAAAAAAAAAACTGAAAAAATTCCTATACCAAACGTCGCGGGTTCGGACCCAGGCAGTCCGATGATTTTATTTAAGCCATTTGGATACCAGATGGCTTAAATAGAAATGCCTCAACCCACAATAGATAATATATACAATATTACAACGGTTATCGTTAAAGTCTTAAATGGCCTAAGTTGCCGAAAAGACTGTGTGAATGTGTGTGTGAGTGTGAGTGTGAATGAGAAAAAAGTGAATGTTAAAAAAAAAAAAAACTGAAAAATTAAATCAGTAAAGTACTAGTTCTTTTTGACCGATTTTTTTTTAAAGCTTATTTTCACACCTCAGAAGAGTGCTCAACTTAAATATAAAATTGCAACATCGTAGCTCATTTTCTTCATGGTTAAAAATGACCACAGACACACAAACACACAGACCAATTTGCGGGACCCACTTTTTTGGACTCGGGGGCCTCAAAACATGAATTTTTCGACATGATCGCAATACTTTCTCTATATATTTGATATATAGCGTAAGAGAAAGTAAAACAACCGTGGTGTTATCTGTGGGAAAGTTTGAATTATTACTTTTTACTTTCTCGTATAGAGAAAGTTATGTAATCGTAAAAAAATTCGACTTCGAGATTTTGATGTTTCTCCACGTTTTAGACCTCCCTGAGTCCAAAAAAACCATTTTTGGCATTATGTCTGTGTGTGTGTGTGTGTGTGTGTAAACACGATTGCTTAAAAACCAAAGCAGTTAGATCGATGAAATTTGGTATATGCTCCTTACACTAAAATTATAGATTTCTATCAACTTTTGGAGTAAATAAGTCACTTGGAAGTAGTACTTTACTTAAAAAGTTTTTTCAAAAATTTTGAAATTTTCAATTTTTTTTGTTATATTATAATAAAATACTCTATTTTAAAAAGTTTTTATTCTTTGACATTTTTCGAAAACTAAATAGTTTTTGAAATAATCAAAGAAGAAATAGAAAATTTTCGTTAATTTTGATAAAAAATCAAAACAAAATCATACAGGTGTCATTAAAAAAAGGGTAAATATAAACAAATGAATTTGTGAAACAAATGAATTTGTGAAACAAATGAATTTGTTTATATTTACCCTTTTTTTAATGACACCTGTATGATTTTGTTTTGATTTTTTATCAAAATTAACGAAAATTTTCTATTTCTTCTTTTGATTATTTCAAAAACTATTTAGTTTTCGAAAAATGTCAAAGAATAAAAACTTTTTAAAATAGAATATTTTATTATAATATAACAAAAAAATTGAAAATTTCAAAATTTTTGAAAAAACTTTTTAAGTAAAGTACTACTTCCAAGTGACTTATTTACTCCAAAAGTTGATAGAAATCTACAATTTTAGTGTAAGGAGCATATACCAAATTTCATCGATCTAGCTGCTTTGGTTTTTTAGCAATCGTGTTCACACACACACCCAGACGTAATTCCAAAAGAATATACGAGAAAGTCTCGGGGAAGTCAATCCCCATATTTTTACACATATTTAATCAATGAGCTAAAAAAAATATTTTTCTTTTGGTGATTTCTTGCAAAGTTTTTGTTTTTTGTTATTTTTTCGAAATTTAGATTTTTACGAAAAGTAATTTTGATAATTTTGCCACTATGAGTTTAGACACTTACAAATAAATTGGGTTTTATTTATATTCTGTATAAGGACCAGTGCCGGCGGGCCTGTCAAGAAGAATAGACAACAGCCACCAAGAGCAATATTGTTAGACAACGCCAAGCGGTGCTTAAAATCAGGCGCCCCGTCAAACAAGACTGTTGAACGCCCGCTGGAAGCCATCGATATATGTATTTAATAAATTTATAAAGCCAAATTTCCTCAGGAGCAGAAATTACTTTTTCAAAAAAAATAAGTAGGATATATATAATGACCAATGAAAATAATAACTTTTGGCAAAGATCAACCAAGCTGAAGAGGATATATCATAGTGATAATAAATATGAAAAAAGAGAGTAAATGTGAGGTTATAAAGTGTTTCTATGTTCAAATATTTTCGAACAAAGGAATCAGTAAATATACCATACACAATCTAAATATCTTGCGTATTGGTTGGTTGTAGATATTTATTTGGAAGTAGGCGGGAGACTCCCGGGAAATCGAGCAGCTAGGTTGATTAAATAAAAAACTTGATATTTCATTAAACTGGCCGCTCTTTTTCCCGGGGGTATCCCACATACTACTAAGTAAATATCTCAAGTGCCCCGGGGTCAGGCGGTGTTGGGATAAATTAAATTAAATTGGCTACCAAATATTTTATAAAAATAGAGACGGGGTCTAAATGGCCTCAGATGCAGAAAAAGACTTTAAAAATATTCAGGTACAATTAGATACAGTTTTTTCTATATTGCTGTTTAGTTTCACTCAAAAATTTTTTCTACAAAAAGCCAGAGTTTCGGAAATAATTTATAATTAATTTGTCTTACAGATTGTTTTGAACTTATTCAACTTTTAATCCGCTTTGTCGCCCTCTCTGGGGTTATTTATTAAATAAAAATCTTACCTGTAGGAAATTATGATTTTCCGTTGAATTAATGCTTCCATATCCTCGATCTTGTGAAAATTCAGCTCCATTTAATTCGTAACGTTCATCCCTGTAGAGTTGACATCGTTTTAATGACATGCTGCCAAAAGCGTTGAAAACCTATAAAAGAAGTTATTTTCATATGAGGGGGCTTTTTTTTTGAAACAAAAATAGATAATTAATTGTGACATTACAAAAAAAAAATAAATAAATAAATTAGTAAACAACACTAAAGATAGGGTATGAATGACCCGCAAGGTAAAGATATATTTACTTTATGCTGTGACGAATGCGTAAAATTTCTAGAAAAGTATTTTATTTAATAATATCATGTATAAAGGCATTAGAAATGGTAATATTATTCATTTAATATGATGAAATTATTTGGATGTAATATTATTCTAATTTCAATTATTCACTTCCTTATTAACATATGAATGAAGTGAAATAATTAGAAAATAAATAATTAAATAAATAAAAAGAAATTGAATTAATTTAATCATTAATTTAGTTATTTGGTAAAATCAAATTAAACTCTTTAGAGAGTTTAGAAAGAGGAGGGGGAAGAGAGAGAGAGAGAGAGAGAAAAGATTTTTGCTTACCCTCTCAATCTGTCAGAGAATAGAAGCGATGGTCGCAAATCGAGTTCCATGCAAACAACATTGACCCGAAGGAGGATTTGTTAATAGCAACTGCTAACTGGCTAACTGGTTAACTGGCGGTCGCAATTTGCAAACTGTCAGTGAAATTGGCAAGCTGCCGCGGATGGCATATGCCGTGCTATTGCTGGCCCCGACTCGGCCACACTAACTTCCATTGCTCGCCGCTTTAATCAATAGCGCCGTATAGACGCAACCAAACACATCGGCCGTGAAGGCCCCAGGGGTGCAGCGACAACGCAGCCCGGGTCCCACTCACCTTACTCCCACCACTAACACCCCCCCCCCTCTTTACTGCAGCCGAACAATAATCCTCCAGCATTTATTATTATTATTAAGAACAATGAGGAGAGTAAGGAAGCCGAAAGAAAATAAAGAAAAAAATATTTCCCTTTTTGGACAAATTTCGACGTTTCGCCGATTTTCCCGGCCTTTATCAGAACTTTAAAATATAATAAAATGCACAAAAATTACAAATATAATACCAGCATCTGCTAAATTCTTTTAGACTTTCTCTTACCTATATGTATATAAAGAGAAAGTACCGTATTGGATTCATGTCGAAAATTCGATGTCGAAATTTTGATGGATATACACGTTTTGAGGTCCCCTGAATCCAAAAAGTGGTTTTCGCGACATGGCTGTCTGTCTGTGTGTGCGTCTGTCTGTGCTCAATTTAATGCATGAAGGAATTGAGCTAGGAGGTTGAAATTTTATATTTAAGTTAGGCACCCCCCGAACTCGTGAAAATAAGCTTTTAATCAAAATCGACCAAAGAGTACTAGTACTTTAGTGATGTACTTTTTAAGTTTTTTCTCAAAATTCGCTCCAACGATTTTGAATAAAATTATTTTTTAGATGCTCCTTGAAATGTATATGTTGTGTGATGTGTTTGATGTGTTGCTTGGTGATAATGTTTGTTTGTTTTTGTTTAGTTTTTTAAAATAAATGTTGAATTATAAACTGATGCTTCTGACTTATTGCAATTGGCGCAGTCGGTATTAATTATTCATGATGTCTGACCTGGAGATTTTGCAACAGCTTATTAGAGATCAAGCGCAGCAACAGCAACAATTGATGGAGCAAATTGCGAGACTTTCCATCGTTCATGCCGAAACGGTTTCCAACTCGAAGGCAAGGGATTTCAATTTGCTGGCTGAACGTTTGGGCAAGTTCAACTATGACCCATCAAATAATTCTACTTTTACCGAATGGTATCAACGACACAAGTTGACATTCACTGTGGGAGCTAAAGATTGGGACGATAAGGTGAGAGTTGAATTACTCCTGAATGCTTTAGGAGATTTAGAACACCAGAGACTGACAAGTCGTTTATCGCCGGTTGATCCAGGTTCGCTTAGCTTTGAGAGGTTAGTGGAAAAGGTAGTCGTGGAGTTAGCTGATGGTTCACGAGTTTCGGGAGAAGTGTTGGATTTTGTAGGAAAGGCAATTGTGCGGATCAAGGTGGGGGAAAAAGTGTTATTGAGACATAAGAATCAGATTTGGAAACGTGTGTTGGATAATGCGAGTGGGAACGACTTGTGGTACGCCATGAATACGCCATGTAGGTGTATACCTACTCCAGCTTCTTCACTGAACCCGGATGCTCCTGGAACTGATTCTCCTGTAGAAGATGAAGATTTTGAACCCGTACCCTCTTCCGAAGCGGTCACTCCTGAAGATGCTGCTGACCCTACAGATGCCTCTCCCGATGATGAAGTTGCCTCTGTTGAAGATGAAGCCTTTGAACCCTTACCTACACCTGAAGCCTTTGAACCCTTACCTACACCTTCTTCCGAAGCTGCAGCTTCCGTTTCCTCGCGACTTCGACAGAGAAGCTCGATAAATTATCGAGAATTGAGCGGAATAAGACCTTATACTAAAAAAAGGAGAGATGTTGTGTGATGTGTTTGATGTGTTGCTTGGTGATAATGTTTGTTTGTTTTTGTTTAGTTTTTTAAAATAAATGTTGAATTATAAACTGATGCTTCTGACTTATTGCAGTATATTCTCATTTTTTGGCAATAGAAATGTTTGTGTTTGTATTATTTTATAAAATGGGAGGGGGGAGGCGTCATACGATTAAAGCGTGGTAACATAAAGTTTGGAAACCACTGCATAGAGAGTCAAGGCACATATATTTATACAATTTGGAAACCAAATGAATAAAACAAATACTGCCTGGGATCCGAACCCGCGCCCCATGGTTTTACTTCAAACTTTTGGATTCCGGGGACCTCAAAACGTGTATATCCATCAAAATCTCGGCATCGAATTTTCGACATGAATCCAATACTTTCTCTCTCTCTATATATATATACTAACATATACATAGGTAAGAGAAAGTAAAAATTTCCATTTTCATTCTCTTGGAGTTGAAACAAAACGTGAAGATGCCCAACGCCTGCAATACGCGCAACCAAACTAACAACTCTGTGATCAGATCGGCTTTCCATTGGTGCTTTATCGTAGAGAAAACAAAAATCACATACATTAAGTTCAAAAGTAGCCCTCGGGCCGTGCTTTAGTTGGTAGGGTGCTGGACTTTTATATCAAGGGTCGCGGATGGGATCCCAGGCAGTCCGATGATTTTAATTAAGCCATTTGGATACCAAAGATCAAAGGACTTTATACAAAGGGGTTTATCCCTGTCTGCTGTCTTCTATCATGTTGAAGTTACTATTTTCCCCTCAGGTAATCAATGTGTATGATATTCAAGTCTATGAATTATCAAACAATTAATTTAAATTCAAATAGGGCCTCCTAAAGAACAATACTTTCTCTTTATTACTTTCTCTTCCCTATGTATATATGTAATATATATAGAGAGAGAAAGTATTGGATTCATGTCAAAAATTCGATGTCGAGATTTTGATGGATCTTCACGTTTTGAGGTCCCCTGAATCCAAAAAAGTGGTTTTCGCGACATGGTCTGTCTGTGTCTGTCTGTGTGTCTGTGAACAAGATATCTCAAGAACGAAAAGACCTAGGAGGTTGAAATTTTATATTTATGTTAGGCACCCCCATGGGACTTGACACGAAGCTTTTGAACAAAATCGACCAAAAAGTACTAGTACTTTACTGATGCACTTTTTCAGTTTTTTTCGATTTTCTCAAAATTTGCTCCAACGATTTTTTTTTTTTTAATTCAAAAATCAATTATTTTTTAGATGCTCTTTCAAATGTATATTCTCATTTTGCCATTGAAATATTCTAAAGACCACTTTACTCTTGTTCTTCATAGGAAAGATAGGAATTTCTCCTATGGTTGCTATGGTAACAAAATATAAATATTTTCCCAAACTTATAAATTTTACATCTTGAATTCAAATGTACCCTAGCCCTCGGGGCATGGCGTAGAGGTTAGCGTGCTAACCTCATATACCAAACGTCGCGGGTTCGGACCCCAGGCAGTCCGATGATTTTATTTAAGCCAATTGGATACCAAATGGCTTAAATAAGAATGCCTGGACCCCATATATGTATATTTATTAATAACGGATATCGTAAAAAGTCTTATATGGCCTGAGTTGCCGAAAAGACTGTGTGAATGTGTGTGTGAATGTGAGTGTGAATGAGAAAAAAGTGTGAATGTTTTTAAAAAAAAAAAAAAAAAAAAATGTACCCTACTGTCGGTAACTAAATATATCTCAACACAAAAAATCTGGTGTGACAAGCACAGTTCACAACTTTCGATTACCGAAGGTAAGAGAAAGTTGTGTGCTGTGCGACCAGTCACACCAGATTTTATTATATACAAGAGAGTAAAAAGCGAGCTTTCGCAGCAGGCGGCCAAATAATTTTGTGAGCCTCCAGCGATACATTTGTTCGAAAAAGGATGTAAAATTTTCCGCATGTATTTCTATATACGCCCCTGATATCTACCCGAGTATATAAAGTGTACAAAATTAAACAATTAATTAAATTAAATAACTTTTGGTCAAATTAGAGTAGCTTTTTTTTTCTCATTCACACTCACACTCTCACACACCTTCACGCAGTCTTTTCGGCAACTCAGGCCATATAAGACTTTTACTATATTCGTTATTAATTAATATACGGTATTCAAATGGCATAAATAAAATCGTCGGACTGCCTGGAGTCCGAACCCGCGACTTTTGGTATACGAGGTTAGCACGCTAACCCCTACACCAAGCCCGTGGGCAGAGTACCTATTTGTAGGTAAATTTTATAAAAAAAAAGTTTGCCCCCCTCAAAGAAAAGTTGAAATGACGCCACTGCCAAGGGAATTTTAGCAAATAGCTACCTATTTGATTTACGAAAACTAAGTCTGAAAATTTCACTACTTTTTGAAGATTTAGAAAAAAACTCTCTTTGTATACTCCAAATTTTCAAGATAAAAGCAATAAAATAATTTAAACAATTTTCATCACTTCTGCAATTATTTAAAAAAAAAACAAACTAATTTTTACCTTCTCAATGGCAAAATGAGAATAAACATTTTAATGAGTATCTAAAAAAATAATTGATTTATGAATTTTAATCAAAATCGTTGGAGCGAATTTTGAGAAAATCGAAAAAACTGAAAAAGTCCATCAGTAAAGTACTAGTACTTTTTGGCCGATTTTGTTCAAACGCTTCGTGTCATGTCCCAGGAGAGTATCTAACTTAAATATAAAATTTCAAACCCTTAGCTCTTTTCGTTCTTGAGATATTTTGTTCATAGACACACAGGCAGATAAGCACACAGACACACACACACACACAGACCATGTTGCGAAAACCACTTTTTTGGACTCAAGGGATCTCAAAACGTGTATATCCATCATAATCTCGATATCGAATTTTTGACATGAAACCAATATTTTCTATATAATAAAGTATATAGATAAGAGAAAGTAAAAATTACTTGAATCTCAACGGTTTGGGATTCGACTTTTTCCCCTTAAGTGATACTTTAGCAAATTAAGCCTTAATATTCTTTTTCGGCATCAGAGGCCATGTGGACTTCGTTTTCATTTATTCAAATCAATTGATTAAAATTT
>JAKCPI010007311.1:0-23261 GCA_023213315.1 Euborellia annulipes | reverse complement strand
AAAAGCGCTTGGTTCTACTCGTTCTTGTGAGGTCACCAGATTAAAAGCATGGATTGACACAGTTGATAAAACAATACACAGCAGGTCTTATTTTTATATGTAGTTACTATATTTTTGACCATGTTCTGCTTATACTGTGCAGCAATTAAGATATTTCATTTTTTGCACGTCATAAGTACTTTTGATATTGAGTACATGATTGTGTACATATTTTTAGAGTAGTGTATGGCAGTAGCTAAGAAATCCGTTAATATCAACAATATACGTAATTTTTCGATTATCGCTCATATCGACCACGGCAAGTCAACACTTGCCAGACCGTTTCATTCAAATGTGTGGTGGATTGCAAGACCGTGAAATGCAGGCTCAAGTCCTAGACTCTATGGAGCTTAGAGCGTGAACGTGGGATTACCATTAAAGCGGCTTCTGTAACCTTGTACTATACCCATCCAAATGGGCAAGAGTATCAATTAAACTTTATTGATACACCGGGACACGTGGATTTCTCTTATGAAGTATCGCGTTCTCTTGCAGCTTGTGAAGGTGCATTGTTGGTTGTCGATGCTGCACAAGGGGTTGAGGCGCAATCTGTTGCAAACTGCTATACCGCAATTGAGCAGGGTTTAGAAGTACTACCCGTCCTGAATAAAATCGATTTGCCACAAGCAGAACCTGAACGTGTTATTCATGAAATCGAAGAAATTATCGGTATTGAAGCAACACATGCACCAACATGTTCGGCAAAAACAGGTCTAGGTGTAGAGTCTGTTTTAGAGACATTGGTTGACATTATTCCAGCACCGCAAGGTGACCGTGACGCACCTTTACAAGCCTTAATTATTGACTCTTGGTTTGACAACTATTTAGGTGTTGTATCACTTGTTCGTATCAAACAAGGTCGTGTGCGTAAAGGCGATAAAATGTTGATGAAATCAACAGGTCAATCGCACATCATCACTTCGGTTGGTATTTTTAATCCAAAACATACTGATACAGGTATTTTAGAAGCGGGTGAAGTTGGCTTTATCATTGCAGGGATCAAAGACATTTTTGGTGCGCCAGTTGGTGATACGATTACCTTGGCAACCACACCTGATGTTCGCAACTTTACCGGGTTTTAAAAAGGTAAAACCACAGGTATATGCGGGTCTATTCCCAATTGATGCCAGTGATTTTGAACCATTCCGTGAAGCGCTACATAAGTTACAAATTAACGATTCTGCGTTGTTCTTTGAACCTGAAAGCTCAGATGCTTTAGGTTTTGGTTTCCGTTGTGGCTTCTTGGGAATGCTACACATGGAAATTGTACAAGAACGTCTAGAGCGTGAGTATGATTTAGACTTAATCAGTTCTGCGCCAACCGTAATCTATGAAGCATTGATGAAAAATGGCGAAACGATTTATATCGATAGCCCATCTAAAATGCCTGATGGTTCAACAGTTGAAGATTTACGCGAGCCGATTGCTGAATGTCATATTTTAGTGCCTCAAGAATATTTGGGCAATGTCATGACTTTATGTATCGAGCGCCGTGGTGTGCAAAAAGATATGAAATTCTTGGGTAACCAAGTATCTATTACCTTTGAAATTCCAATGGCAGAAGTGGTTATGGATTTCTTTGATAAATTGAAATCTTGCTCACGTGGCTTTGCTTCACTGGATTACAATTTCGTGCGTTTTGAGAGTTCATCTCTAGTTAAGGTTGATGTGTTAATTAATGGTGATAAGGTTGATGCTTTGGCAATGATTTGTCATCGTAATGATGCGCGTCACCGTGGTATTGCTTTAGTTGAAAAAATGAAAGACTTGATTCCACGTCAAATGTTTGATGTGGCGATTCAAGCTGCCAATTGGTGCACAAATCATTGCACGTTCAACAGTTAAAGCGATGCGTAAAAACGTATTGGCTAAATGTTATGGTGGTGACGTTTCTCGTAAGAAGAAACTGTTATCGAAACAAAAAGAAGGTAAGAAACGCATGAAGCAAGTGGGTAGTGTTGAAATCCCACAAGAAGCGTTCCTTGCTGTGTTAAAAGTAGAAAGATAAAAACTAGAGGTCTTATTGCTCATGGATTTTGATTTTAATTTAATTCTCGTTCCTGCAACGCTTATATTTTTTGGGCTATGGTTACTGGATAAGTTTGTACTGAAACAACGTGCAACAAAAGGTAAGGGGAATGAAAATGTCATCATTTCATGGGCATATGATTTCTGGCCTGTTCTAGCAGTAGTTTTGGTATTGCGTTCATTCTTATTTGAACCGTTTAATATTCCTTCTGATTCTATGGTACCGACTTTAGAAACAGGTGATTATATTTTGGTGAATAAGTTCCAGTATGGTGTGCGTTTACCGATTACCAATACCAAGATAATTGATATTGGTGAGCCACAACGTGGTGATGTTGCTGTTTTCCGTTATCCAGAAAATCCCAAAATAAGTTATATCAAACGTATTATTGGTTTACCGGGTGACCATCTTGAATTCAATAATGGTCAACTTACAATCAATGGTAAAAATGTTGAGCAAGTACCTGCTGAGTTTAGTCGTGAAAAAGATATTTTAGATACGCCTAAGTCAATCTACTATTATGAAACGATGGGTACGCATAAGCATTTAGTTCGTTTGTTGGAAGGTCAAAATACTTTGGTTTCAGCATTTAATTATGCACAGAAAAAACAAGACCTACCTTATGTAGCAACTGCAAATGACCGCTTTGTAAAATCAAATGGTCAAAGTTGGGAAGTGACTGTTCCAAAAGGCCAGTATTTTGCCATGGGTGATAACCGTGACCAAAGTGCAGACAGTCGTTTTTGGGGCTTTGTACCTGAAGAAAACTTAACTGGTCATGCAATCTATGTGTGGATGCATAAGGAACCTGGTTTAAAAATGCCTTCATTTAGTCGCAACGGTGCAATTAACTAATCGACTACAGTTTAGAAAATCAAATAAAGGTCAATTTATATTGACCTTTATTTTTATCTGTTAAAGCTATCAAGTTGTCTTGATTTATAAGAAAAATGAAATAGAACAAATGATTTAAACTAGCAACTTGATGCAGTTTCAAGGATAATAGCGCGGTAAAGTTTTTTATCACACCAGGGTTTGCAGTGGATAAAAAATTTATAACAATTGAAAATGATCAGTGAGTCTGCAGCAGTGTATTTGACTCAATTATATGATTATTTTCAATTGCGATTAAAGATTATTCATTCTGAGCTGTTGGATAAAAAAAATGCGTAAAAATCAACAAGGCGCTTCATATATTGGAATTTTACTGGGGATAATTGCTTTAGCTTTTATGTTGAAAATCATAGTTGCTGTATGGCCTTTATACTGGGATGATCGTGTGATTAATAACCAAATTGTAGAGCAGATAAAGAATAGCTCTGCTGAAATCACACCAATGAAATTTGCAACAGAAGTTGATAAACGGTTAGAAATGAACAATATCCGAGATACTAAACTTGAGGATATTGCGACTGTATCAACTAAAGATGGTTTACAAGTGACTAAAAAATATGAAGTACGAAAAAATTTCATGCTGAATATAGATTTAGTCCTCACTTTCGAGAAGAGTTTTGATCAAAGGTCAGTTGAAAGTAAGTGATCCTCGCTTACAGAGTAGAATCGGTTACCAGTTTAAACAATACGAGTTATTACAACTCGCGCTGACTCATCGCTCGGTGAGTCACAAATACAACTATGAGCGCCTAGAGTTTTTAGGTGATGCATTGTTGGGTATGATCATCGCAAATTACTTATATCATGCGTACCCTCATGAAAATGAAGGGCGTTTGACGCGTATGCGCGCAACTTTGGTACGCCAAGAAGCACTGGGTAAAATTGCCAATGATTTAAAGTTAAGTCAAAGTTTAATTTTAAGTACAGGTGAATTGAAATCAGGCGGTCATCATCGTGAGTCAATATTAGCGGATACAGTTGAAGCAATTATTGGCGCGATTTATACCGAAACACGAGATTTGCCTTTGTTGGAATCGATTGTTTTAAAATGGTATGAACCCTATTTAGATCATATCGAACCGACAGATCAACTCAAAGACCCGAAATCACGTTTACAAGAATATCTACAAGCTCGTAAAAAGCATCTCCCAGTTTATGAGGTCGTAGATATTCAGGGTGATGCACCTAACCAGCATTTTAAAGTAGAATGTACGGTAGATGGCTTGCCTAAAATGATGGGTGAGGGATCAAGTCGCCGTTTTGCAGAACAAGCAGTCGCGGCGGATTTTTTAAAGATATTGGAGCAGTAAACTGCATGAGTACACATTCCGATCACAATGATGCTGATCACGAGCCGTCTGAAAACGGTAATGAGTTAATTAATCAATTTTTTAGCTCACAAGGTACAGAAATCCCTTCGGATTATCGAAGTGGATTTGTTGCAATTGTAGGACGTCCAAACGTGGGTAAATCGACATTGATGAACCATTTATTGGGTCAAAAGTTGTCAATTACTTCACGTAAGCCACAAACGACGCGTCATAAAATCATTGGTATTGATAGTCGTGAAAAGTCTCAGGCTGTATTTGTTGATACGCCGGGGATGCACAAGAAAGAAGTGCGTGCGATCAATAAAATGATGAACAAAGCTGCACATTCTGCATTGCGTGATGTCAATTTGGTTCTATTTGTTTTAGATGCCCAGAAATGGACACCAAATGATGACTTGGTTTTAGAGAAACTGCAAAATGCAGAAATGCCAGTCGTTTTGATTATCAATAAAATCGATACCTTAGAAAATAAGCGTATGATTTTACCGTTGATCCAAGAACGTGCGAAGTTGATGAATTTTGCTGAAATTGTTCCTGTTTCAGCATTACGTGGTGCAAACTTGGATCATTTGCGTGAAGCGATTGAAAAGTATCTGCCATTCCAGCCGCCATTATACTCTTTAGAACAGTTAACTGACCGTTCAGAACGTTTTCTTGCCAGTGAAATCATTCGTGAGAAAATTATGCGTCAGTTAGGCGAAGAGCTGCCTTATGATTTAACGGTTCAAATTGAATCATTTAAAACAGAAGAAGCGACAGTGAATGAAAAAACGGGTCGTCCTAAAGCTGCATGTACTTATATTGATGCTACAATTTTTGTTGATCGCCCTGGGCAAAAAGCCATCGTGATCGGTGAAAAAGGTGCTAAGCTGAAGAAAATTGGTATGGATGCTCGTGTTGACATGGAAAAAATGTTTGAGCAAAAAATCATGCTAACACTTTGGGTGAAAGTTAAAGGCGGTTGGTCTGATGACGAACGTGCTTTAAAAAGTTTAGGCTACAGCGATATTTAATTGACTTTTTGGGAACTGAAATGATTCGAGTTATAGCAATTCTTGCTTGCATAATCATGTTACAAGGCTGTATCACTAAAATTGTGACAGTTCCCGTCAAAGTTGCTTATAAAACCACAAAAGGCGTGGTTAAAGGCACTGCTGCGGTTGTAGGCGCTGTTATCCCTGACGGGGATGATGACGATGATAAGAAAAAACAAAAGGATGATTAAGTTCAAGCTAGATGCGTAATGAAATCTTGCATGGTTATTTAATCCATCATCGAAAATACAGAGAACGTAGTCATATTGTGCACTTATTTACACAAGAGCATGGTCGTGTCGACGGTATTCTTAGACAAACCCCACCACCACAATACCAACCGATTACTTTACAAGCGTCGGGAAAATCCGAACTTAAAAACTTTTCAAAACTCGAAATACTTAATCAACCGATTTTCTTTTATGGGGATGCTTTCTTTTTCAGGCTTTTATTTAAATGAACTGCTGCTTCGTTTATGTCCGCTTGAAGAAATGATGTCTGAAACATTTCAGCAATACCATTTAACTTTACAACATTTACAAAAATTGGCTGAACATCCACAAGCTGATTTATTTCTTCGACAAATTTTACGCCAGTTTGAACACGCACTGTTAGAAGAGTTGGGCTATCCGCTGGATTATGGGCATGATTCAAATCAACAAGAGATTATGCTGACCCAACGTTATCAATTTCAATTGGCGGAAGGCTTTACACCAGTGTCATATACTTCGTCTGGGACGTTGCTGGGCCAGCAAATTCTAAGCATGGCAAATTATGAAAAGGGTAGGGATTTTAGCCCAGAACAGTTACAATTATTGGCTAAACTCTATCGACAAATGATTACTTCACTTTTAGGTGATCGACCATTAAAAAGTCGTCAGCTTTGGGTTCAAAACGCTCAATCTAAAACGTTGAGCCGTTAATTTTATTTTATTGGTTAATTAGGAGAATGTTATGGCTGCATTGCTAGGTGTAAACATTGACCATGTTGCGACACTCAGACAAGCACGTGGAACAACTTATCCTGATCCTGTGAAAGCTGCATTAATTTGCGAACAAGCAGGGGCGGAAGGCATCACTTTACACTTACGTGAAGATCGTCGTCATATTCAAGATGATGATGTGCGCCGTATGCGACCTGTATTGACGACAAGAATGAACTTGGAAATCGCTGTAACCGATGAAATGGTTGCATTTGCAAAAGAGATTCAACCACATCATGTGTGTTTCGTGCCAGAGAAACGTCAAGAAATCACTACAGAAGGTGGTTTAGACGTGCTTGGGCATTTTGAAGATGTTAAAGCTGCGACTCAGGCATTAACTGCAATTGGTTGTGATGTATCTTTGTTTATTGATGCTGATTTTGCACAAATTGATGCTGCAATTGCTTGTGGTGCACCCACTATTGAATTACATACGGGTGCTTATGCAGACGCTAAAACTGCTGAAGCTCAACAGATTGAACTCGAAAGAATTATTAAAGGTACTGAGTACGCCGCATCTAAAGGTTTGGTCGTTAATGCTGGTCATGGTTTGAATTTGGACAATGTGGCTGCAATTGCTGCAATTCCTCAGATTCATGAACTCAATATTGGACATTCGATTATTGCCGAAAGTGTATTTGTTGGATTGGAACAAGCTGTAAAGGACATGAAGGCCGCACTTCATGCAGCTGATTAATTTAATTTTTGATTTACGTTGTTGAATATTGATCATGTCGAATATGAATTATGATGAGCTTATGCAACCTGTGATTGCTTTTTTAGGCTGTGAAACGCCAAAGGCATGGTTGGATGAGGCATTGAACAATCTCCCATTGCTCATGCAGGATCATGCGAATTGTGAAAAGAAAGCGGCTGGAACAGCAATGAACTTGATGTTTCGCTACAGTTTTTTTACCGATTTGCAGATCAAATTAGCGCAACTTGTGCGTGAAGAAATGTTGCATTATGAACAAGTGTTAGAGTTTATGAGCAAACGTGGTCAAGAATGGAAAGGTCTGAGTGCAGGTCGTTACGCAGGTGGTTTGCGTAAAGAAATTCGTACTTATGAACCAGAAGCTTTGATTGATGTTTTGGTGATTGGTGCATTTGTTGAAGCACGTTCTTGTGAACGATTTTATGCCTTAGCGCCATTGGTAGATGATGAGTTGGGTCGTTATTACCGTTACTTGCTGAAATCTGAGTCTCGTCACTATGAGGACTATTTAGCTTGTGGCTTTAGATGTTGCTAAAACTGCTAAATTAAAAGATCCAGAAGAGGATATTCAGCAACGCATCGAATTGATTCGTGAAGTAGAGAAGGATTTGATTTTAACGCCTGATAAGACTTTCCGTTTCCATAGCGGTGTGCCGGTTTAACTGCTTGACTAATTAAAAACTGAATTTAAAAAATAGACCAAAGCATTGCTTTGGTCTATTTTGTTGGGCTGTTTAAGAAAAACCAGATGGAACTGTTGCTTTAGGTAGGAGACATAGGAGGGTATTTGTCACACCCTGTGTCTAGTTCTGAAATAAAAAAAGCCCACTTTGATAAGTGGGCTTTTAGAATTTGGCTCTCCAACCTGGGCTCGAACCAGGGACCTGCGGATTAACAGTCCGTCGCTCTACCGACTGAGCTATTGGAGAATCTGAATGCGATTATAAGGATATATCTTTATGGGTCAAGCCTTTCCTGTCATCTTTTCTTCATTTGTACACTGTATGGTTTTTATTTGAACAATCTATAGATAAATTAAAAAAATTGATTCTGACAGTTGCAATAGTGAAACGGTCTTGTTAGATTAAAACCATAAAGAGTGTTTAAGTTTGACTTAAACAGTGTGGATTTAAAACCAACTTGCCAGCACTAAATGGCTAAATAGGAGACAGCGAATGAATACGCTTACTATTTCTCAAATTTTTGAAAATTTCTCAGTCTACCAAGAAAATTACCTTTCAATCCTGCAAGATCCTGAACAATATTTTATCCAAGTTGAACAAGCCTATTTAGATGTTTGGCCATTTACTGAAAAAACTGTATTTGGGCGATCTGTTGCAGCTTTGGTTTAGTGAAAAATGGCTCATTAATACACCGTGTCGATTATTAAATTCATCCAGTCAGGTTTCATCAAGTTCAGACACGCAGGCTACTCAAAAACCAGTTCAACGGACACAAGATTTTTATCTGTTCCAATTGAGTGGAAGTACCTTATCAGGTTCTAACCATGCGCAAATTTGGTCAGTTTCAGAACAAAAAGTGCTTTATGTTTCTTTGGATCGCATCTTTAAATATTACTGCTATTTTGAATCGATTGAACGCCCAAAAAACCATCCTCAAAATCCGTTTAAATTGTTTCAACACGCGATTTAATCAAACCATTGAAAACGCTTTTAAGTGTGACTTTAAATCTGCTTAAAAGCTTCAATTGCTCGAATACGACTTTGTTTTAAATCCACAATTGGCTTTGGATAATTGAGCTCAATATTGGGATTTTTTGCATAAGGTTCATGAATGGTTTTTGCGTCTAAATGTGCAAGTTCTGGAACCCATTGTCGAATGTAATCACCTTGTGCATCAAATTTCTGCGATTGGCTGATAGGGTTAAAAATACGGAAATAAGGTACGGAATCTGTTCCTGTAGATGCACACCATTGCCATCCGCCGTTATTAGCAGCCAAATCCCCATCAATAAGATGTTGCATAAACCATTGCTCACCTAAACGCCAATCAATCAATAGGTTCTTGGTGAGAAACATGGCGACAACCATGCGGATCCGATTATGCATCCAACCTGTGTGAAGTAACTGGCGCATACCTGCATCGACGATAGGAATCCCTGTCTGACCTGTTTGCCAAGCGCTTAAATCATTTGCATCATCGCGCCATTGTAGCTGCTGTGTTGGCATTTTAAAGGGCAAGTGCTTTGACACACGCGGAAAATCAAACAGGATATGCTGATAAAACTCACGCCAAAGTAGCTCATCGAGCCATGTTTGTTGTCCAATATGATCAATAGAAAAATGTCCAAATTGTGCTCGAAATAGGGCATTGAAACACTGTCGAATTGAAAGGATGCCTATATTTAAATAGGCTGAAAGCTGGCTGGTGGCTTCAATTTGGGGAAAATCACGTTCAAGTTGATAATGACGGACTTTATTTTCAATAAATTCATTCAAGACATTCAAAGCATATTGTTCGCCAATTTGCCATTGCTTGTTGATCTGATTCGGATCGAATGTAAAACCAAGCTCGGCCAAAGTTGGCAGGCTATTGTTATCCAACTCGCCCGCATCTATTGCATCATTTAAGGCTTGAGTCTCAGGAGTAGGGAAGCATTGCGGGATCGAAATACTCAGTTGTTCATAGCAGTATTTTTTAAATGCACCGAAGACTTGATAGGGTTGATTGGATTTATTGCGAATTGAACCGACAGGGAACAGAGTGCGATCATGATATAAAACCAAATCACGGTTACTTTGATTCAGTTGTGTTTGAACTTGGAAATCTCGATTTAATTCATTAACACCGCACTCAATATTGGCGTGTACATTTTCAATGTCCAGTTTTTGACAGAGTTGATCGATCTCTGCTGCAATGTTTTCCCATAAGGGAACAGTGCGGATAATCAACGGAATTTGAATAGAAGCAAGTTCTTGTTGAATGGCTTGAATTTGACGTAAATAGAAATCAAGCTTAATCGGTGCATCGTCATGCATCCGCCATTGTTCAGGCGAAAGAATCACCAGTGCAATTACAGGACCGCTTTGCGCCGCATGCCATAGGGCAGTATGGTCTTGAATACGTAAGTCTTGACGGAACCAAAGAAGTTGTTTTTGCATAGGATTGATAGGAATGGATTCATTCACACTAGGTTTTTATCAATTTAAACCAATACGCATAAAAAAGGCAAAGTAAAAACTTTGCCTTTTCGATCAGATCAAGCAGATCTTAGTGGTGATGACCACCTGCACCGTGTACATGACCGTGCTCTAATTCTTCTGGAGAAGCATCACGAACTTCTGCGATTTCAACTTCAAAAGTAAGATCTTGGCCAGCTAATGGGAAGTTAGCATCAACGATGATGTTGTCGCCTTCGATTGCTTTAACAGTAACGATTTGAACACCATCATCAGTTTGAGCTTGGAACTGCATACCAGCTTCAATGTTCTCAACACCTTGGAACATTTGAGCAGGAACTTCTTGAACGAGGTCAGGGTTGTATTCGCCATAACCTTCAGCAGCTGGGATAGTGACTGTAAATTTGTCACCTACAGTTTTACCTTCTAAAGCTTTTTCTAAACCAGGAATGATGTTACCTGCGCCATGTAAATATGCAAGTGGTTCACCTTGTGATTTATCGAGAGTTTCACCCTCAGCGTTAGTCAGCGTATAGTGGAAAGAAACCACGTTGTTATTTGCAATAGCAGTCATGTTATTGATCCATTCGGTAATCGATAATTTTAAGGCTACATCATAAAGTGAAAAGCAATTTTTGTAGACTAAAATTACTAAAAAATTGCATTTTCATCTGTATTTTGACCATTTTTTCATAAATATGGGCAAAAAATTTAAATTTCAATGCAATTTTATTTTTGGCGCGATTTTTCGTGTAACAAAATCTTTAGCCGTTAACAAGCCTGCATGAGCATAGCCATATATCGTCGCTTGATGAATACGATATAAAGACACATACATCGATTTTGCCACGAAACCTTGAACATTGACCTGACCAAGTAGCTCACCGACCGCTTTATTTTCACTCGAGTGATACCAGTGAGCCTTTGTCTGCGAACTGGAACATTGGCTGTGGTCGTCCTTTGATGCGTGCATTCATTGCATCTACAAGAAACGAAGCTTGTTGACTTGCGACTTGTGCACGTGGACCAAGTGGTGCTTCTCTTGCATCTAAGATACAGTGGGCGCAATCACCAAAGGCAAAAATGTTTGGATCAGCCTGAGTCTGTAAGGTTGCGTATACGTTTAAACGCCCCATGCGATCTTTTTCAAAGCCTGCTAAGTTGGCAATTACTTTAGGGGTTTTTATCCCTGCTGCCCAAACTTTTAATTGTGCTTCTACGGATGTGCCATCACTAAAATAGACTTTTTCAGCATCTACTTTTTTCAACACGTTTGCCCGTTAATACATCTATTTTCATTCGTTGTAATTGCTGTGTGGCATGCTCAGCCATTTTTTCAGAAAGTGCAGGTAAGATACGATCAGCGCCTTCAACCAAAGTAATTTTGACATTGTTTGGGTTAATTTTATTTAAACCATATTTATAAAAGTTCTGTTTGGCTTGAACCAACTCAGCTGAAAGTTCAACACCTGTTGCGCCTGCACCAATCACGGCAATGTGTAATTCACGATCAATATTTTTATTTTGAGCATCCAAATACAAGTGCAGTAAGTCCTGTTGGAAGACTTCTGCTTGTTGGCGACTGTCGAGATAATGACAAAATTCTTTAACCCCAGGCGTATTAAAGTCATTGGAGACTGAGCCGACAGCCAGAATTAAAGTGTCATAATGCAGTGTGATTTGCTCTTGATTGATTCATATTTACTGGTTTGGGTTTTGCTAAGCTCGATGGTTTTGTTATCACGATCTAAATGTTCAAAACGGCCCAAGACAAATTCATAGTGATGCTTGGCTGCATGCGCATAATAATTGGTTTCTTCATCACTTGGGTTCATGGTACCAGCCGCAATTTCATGCAGCAATGGTTTCCAGATATGGGTGAGTTTTTGGTCAACAAGGGTGATTTTGGCTTTTTTACTCTTTCCAAGCGTATCACCGAGTTGTGTCACCAGTTCTAAACCACCAGCGCCACCACCAACAATCACGATATGATGTAGATTTGACATAGAAAACCTAAATTGTTGTTATGAAAATAGAATGGCATAAATATGCCATTCTATTTAATTGTTTAGGTTTTTTTTGTATTACAGGTTACATAATTATAATAAATCTAAGTAAATTGGTTGGTTTTAATTAAATCCCAAAAATTGACTTGATCCATTCCATTAAACGCTCAAACCAAGAGGCTTGTTCGATATGCACTTCATCTTCAATATCAAAACTTTGAATCAGTTGATTGGTTTTGGTAAACATTCACTTTTGCCAAATGCATGATCTTTTCTAAAGGTGCGGTAAGTGATGTCTCATTCAGTTCAACATTCAAATGGGTTTGAGTTGTTGTAAGCGGTTCAACTGTTGCCAATAGACCATTTGCTTCAGTTTTCATAATACGGCTATTTACAACATCAAAAGTCGCTAAATCAATTGGTGTCGCATCGTTATATAAAGATGTGGTAATGAGTTGAGGTTTTTTTTGCTTCAACCTTAAACATTTTCAAGGTGGATTTAACCACAGGGAGCTCAGCAATCAGCTGTTTGTCTTTAATTGCGACTTCATCACGGGTATAGGCATAGCCCAAGTTTAACAGTTTATGTGCAATTTCCGCGCGTTTCAACTGCACTTTTTGCACCCATCACCACCACAATTAAACGACGATCAGGAGACTCTGTAATGGCAGAAGGACGATGCGCTGTCAGTGCTAAGTTATAGCCGGCTGCTTTGGTAAAACCCGTTTTTAAACCATCTACACTTGGATCAGACTTTAAAACAAGGTTGGTGGCATGATGAAAATGTTGGTTATAACTAAAACTTGGCATCACTGAATAATGCATATATTCAGGGGTTTGTGATGTCACTGCTTGACCTAAGATCGCCATATCATGAGCTGACGAAAAATGATCAGGCATGGTAATACCCGGAGGGTTGGCAAAATGAGTATCCTTCATTCCCAAGGCTTGTGCTTCTTGATTCATACGAGCAACAAATGCAGGTACGCTACCTGAGATACGTTCTGCCAGCGTTACTGCTGCATCATTGGCAGACATTACAATCAATCCAGCAAGAAGTTGGTCAATTGAGATTTGCTCACCTTGCTTTAGGTACATTTGAGATTCATCCCATTGCACCATCTGAACCACAGGGGTTGCAGTAATAATCTCTTCTTTTTTGATATGACCTGCTTTGAGTTCTTTCAACGCAATATAGGCGACCATCATTTTGGTCATGGATGCTGGCGCACGCTGTACATGACTATTATATTCAGCAATGGTTTGACCCGATTGCGTATCTAATATTGTCCAAGCTTCAGCTTCAACAGATTGCGGATTAATATTAAGTAAAGCGGCGTTAACAAACGTGGAGCAAACCAAGCCAGTTATCGCGATAAAAGAAGCAAGAATTTTCAACAGATTTACCTTTAAGCCAATCCTATGGCAAGAGTGCATAAACTTTGCGAATGCTATGCCTTTTTTGCACTCTTCGCTAGTCAGAATCGTAGACAATTGCGACTAAAATCGCCTGACTTTGTAAAAAAATGCTAATCTAATTGGTAATTTCTCACTGTCTATTTTCGAATATATATTTATGTTGCATTATCAGATTGAATTTGACGATTACCGTCAGCACCTCATTCATGTCACATTGCGCTTTCTGGCGAACCCTACTCAAGTTTTGTCACTTCCTACATGGATTCCTGGTAGCTATTTGATCCGTGAATTTTCTAAACATATCGAATCTGTGAAAGCCTATGATGAAGCGGGTCGTCAACTGCAAATTAATAAGTTTGAAAAAAATAAATGGCGTTTATATAACACCGACCATGAACTGATTACTGTTGAATATGATGTTTATGCCTATGACCTTTCGGTACGTGGTGCGTATGTCGATCAAACCCGTTTATATGTCAATCCTGCTTGTATCTGCCTAGGGTTGCAAGACCAAGAAGAATCAGCAATCGAAGTTGAAGTATTTTTACCTGAAGAATTAAAGCATTTTCAAATTGCCACAGGTTTAGAATCAAGAAGCTTGGTGAAAGGGCGCTATACCTTAAAAGCCAACAATTATGCACAATTGATTGATGCACCATTTGAATTGGCGGATCAAACCCGTTTTAGTTTTGAAGCGAACGGGATTCCACATGAATTTGTGGTTTCTGGTCAGCATACAATGAATGCAGCGCGTATGAAGCAAGACCTTGAAAAAAATCTGTAGTACAGAAATTTCAATGTTTGGTTCAGCGCCTTTTGAAAACTATACTTTTATGACTATGGCAACTGGCAATAGTTATGGTGGTTTAGAGCATCCGAATAGTACCAGTCTGATTTCGCCACGTGATGATTTTCCTAAAGCAAATGAACCTGTAGAGCCTTCTGCGGATTATCAACGCTTTCTTGGGTTGTGTAGCCATGAATATTTTCATTCGTGGTTGGTTAAATTTATCCGCCCTGAAAATTTTGCAAATTATGATTTGGATCAGGAAGGCTATACCTCACTGTTATGGATTTTTGAAGGTTTCACCTCTTATTACGATGATTTGATTCTGTATCGCAGTGGTGTGATTTCTCAAGCATCTTATTTAAAGTTGCTAAAAGGGCAAATTGATCGTTATCTACAAAATCCGGGACGTTTTATTCAATCTGTTTCAGAGTCTAGTTTTGACGCTTGGATTAAATTTTATCGTCAGGATGAAAACTCAAATAATGCTGGAACCAGTTATTACAATAAAGGCTGTTTGGTTGCACTCAGTTTAGATTTAGGTCTACGTTTACGTGGTTCTAGTTTGGATGCGTTAATGCGCCGTTTGTATGAAAATACCCAAAAGGGCATGCAAGTCAATGAGCGTACGATTGTCGAACTGTGTAATGAACTGACTGGCGATAATTGGATTGAACAGATTAATCATTTGATTAATACCACAGATGAGCTACCACTGGATCAATTGTTCCCTGAATTTGGTTTGAGCTATAGCTTACAAAATGAAAAAGCACTTCCATTCGGTTTGAAAGTTGCTGAAAAAGCTGAGGGTGTTATCATTCAGCAAGCGCGTCGTGATGGTGTTGGCGCAAAAGCAGGTCTGTCTGCCAATGATGTGATCATTGCGATTGATGGTTTAAAAGCATCTGAAAAACTTTTAAACCAATATGCAAAAACAGCAAGGTCAATTTACGGTTTATGCATTCCGCCGAGATGAGTTTTTACAATTTGAGTTGCAAGGCGGCGAAGTTGCATTGACTACGGTTGAGTTGACTGTATTAGATCAAGCCAAAGCTGAGAAATGGTTAAAGGCTTAATTAAGTTGTGTACCCCCAAAAACCGATGTTAAAACACATCGGTTTTTTTTTCGCCTAAAATTTAACGTGGTATGATCAATCAATTACCACGATATGTTGAATATCCATAAGGGCTAATCAACAGTGGAATATGATAATGTTCAAGACTTCCATCAATCACAAAAACCACTGGAACTTCTGGGAAAAAAGCACGTTGGTTATTTTGTTTAAACCATTCACCAGTTTGAAAAGTAACCTTATAGACACCTTTATCTAATACTTTGTTTTCAGGGTATAAGGATGAAATTCGCCCATTACTATCAGTACTTCCCTCATTAATTTTTACCCATTTATCTTTTTGTTGCGCTTCAAGAATGACTTTAACATTGCTTGAAGGTAAGCCATTTTCAAGATTTAATACATGTACGCTTAATGGGTTTTGGGCAAAACAAAGCCCAGAAAAGAGGGTTGCTGAAATAGCTAAAGTTAATTTTTTCATCATCAATTTTTACTAAGACTAAAATCACTATGTTAAGGTCAAGTTGAAGTGTTGCCGTTAAAAAAATGTAAAATTATATTAATTGTTAAAATTTAACGATTTATGGGGATTAAAATAATTTTTATTTAACAATTAGATAGATAATTAAAATAATAGATAAAACAGTATCGTTGAGAGATTTCTAAATGAAATGCTTAGGCTTGCAAACGAGCCAGTCTAAAAAACGATGTATATTTTATTTAGATGCTTGTATAAGTTAGAAACCGATTTGACTGGATAAATACCCTATAAAAATTTTTCAGATTTAAACTTACATACTATCCTTGGCGATTTATAAGACTAATTATAATGTGATTCGAGGCAGCCAAAAAAATTCAAGCAAACCTTAGCCTTGTGGTTTTTAAAATGTATATAGTCAAATTTAATTATTAAGTTTTTATAAATAAAATATTAACCTATTGTTTGTAGTGAGTGCTTAAATCTAGTCCTGTATCTGCTTCGTCGTGGTCTAACAGGATGTGCAATTCATACATTCGACAGTGAGAAGGAAAATATAATATGAAAAAATCTCTTTTCAATATACCAAGGTATAGTTTTGTGTGGCGTTCTAATCTTGGTGACATCTGTTGCGCGAGCAGACGGTACAGGCAAGCTACAGTTTCTATATACCGCTTATTTGGATGTACCTGCCTTGTTTCCAAAAACACTTGCTTCATGCAAGAAATTTGACGCATCGACAGAGCCAGAACTACAACGCTTGTATGATCAGTGGTATCAACAGCACGGACGTTATCAAAAGGAATTGCAACAACTGATATTTAAATATCTTAGTAAACAAATGGGGACAGCAAAAACAAAGAAGGTTATTGCTGAGATCAAAAAAGAAGTTAAAGGGAGCTAGTAAGCTTATATTTTCCACAAAATCATACTTGGACCGACAATTGGTTTTGTACTAAATTGCTCCCTGAAGATCTGACAGGAAAGGGCTTAATGTTGAATTACGCAGACTATGTTGAAGAACTTAAGCAGAAAGTAAAATAACGACACCGCCTTTAATTTTAAGCGGCTTTTTGATTTTGAAATCAGTCAAAGTCGCTAAGTCGATAAATCAGCAATGATTTATTTCAACCCAAATCTGCAACAACAGTAAAATGAGGTAAATAAGCTAAAGCGTCATCCATTTTTATATTCATGATTCCCAGTTAAAAGAAATCAACATATTTGTCATTAAACTTTCTAACTGTATATTTTAAAATCATCCAACAATAAATTTATTCTAAATTTTGAATTCATAATACAAAAGGGTAATGTCAATGAAAAAACGTTTCTTAAAGCTCATCACAATTGCATGTGGTTTAGGCGTAGCTCCACTTGGATTTGCTGCAAATTGTTCAAGTACAATTAGCAATAATGCTGTGGCAAACTTAACTGTCCCAGCAGGTGCAACATGTACTTTAAATAGTACATCTGTTGATGGAAATGTGAATGTGCTCAATGGTGGGAGTTTGATTTTAAATAATTCTTCAGTGAGTGGAAATGCAAGCCAATACAGCCAAAGTATTAAAGTTAGTCAATTCTTCTGTTGAGGGGGATGTGCTTGCAGGTCAGGTTTCGTCAACATTGAGTTTAAATAAATCCATGATTTCAGGAAATTTACAATGTTCTACACTAACGAAACTACAAAGCAGTATGAGTAGTGTTGAAGGTAAAACTACAGGGAAGTGTCGTTAAAGATCAAAAGTATCTGTAAAAAAAGCACTCAATATAGAGTGCTTTTTTGACGCTTAAATTTTTTGAACAATGATTTAAGCTTCGATGGCTTGTACCGCAATTTTTTTCGCAGGATCAACTTTACGGCGTACCACTGGAACAGGTTCACCATAATATTGACGATCTGCAAAATAGCTTGAACGAACCATTGGAGCAGCCCAGATATTTCTGAAACCAAGCTTGTGACCGTGTGCAGTATAACGCTCAAATTCTTCTGGTGTAACAAAGCGGTCAATTGGTGCATGTTCTTTAGAAGGCTGTAGGTATTGACCAATTGTCACATAATCAACACCGTGTGCATGTAGATCATCTAACAGGGCAATCACTTCTTCTTCGGTTTCACCAATACCCACCATCAAACCACATTTTGTTGGCACATCAGGGCAGTATTCTTTAAACATTTTTAATAAGTTTAAAGAATGTTGATAGTCTGAACCCGGGCGCATCGCTTTATAGAGGCGAGGTACTGTTTCGATGTTATGGTTAAATACATCTGGTGGACATTCAGTCATGATACGCAGTGCAATATCCATACGACCACGGAAATCAGGAACCAATATTTCTAATAATGTTTTTGGACTGAGTTGACGCTGTTTCTTGAATACAATCAACAAAATGTTGCGCACCACCATCTAAAAGATCATCACGGTCTACAGAGGTAATCACTGCATACTTTAAACCTAGATTGGCGATGGTTTCTGCCATATGACGAGGTTCATCAGGATCAAGTGCATTTGGACGACCATGTGCAACATCGCAGAACAGGCAGCGACGGGTACAAATATCACCCATGATCATAAAGGTTGCAGTACCACCACCGAAACATTCTGGAAGGTTAGGACAAGCTGCTTCTTCACACACAGTATGTAAGTTTTTGTGCACGTAAAGTGGTTTTGATTCGTTGAACTTCATCAGGCGCAGCCATTTTGACACGAATCCAGTCCGGCTTTCGTGGTGCTTCAACCGTGGGAATAACTTTTACAGGTATACGAGCAACTTTTTCCGCGCCACGTAATTTGACACCCTGTTCTGGTTTACGGTTCTCTGACATATTCAACTTTTCCACTGTTTTCTACGGGGGAGATTATGCTCATTATAGCGGAAATGCAAAAAGATAGGGCAAAAACACTATTCATATACTAAATGTCGTTATCACAGAATATATGCATGCGAAATACAGAAAATTGTTTTGGTTTAGGTCATAATATCGCATAAGACAAGAGATAGACTGAATTTACTATAAGGAGCTTTGAATGCCACGTAAGAAAGAAGTCGTTAGTGGGAAATTTGTGAAATACGATGCGGTCGTACTTGGCTCTGGTCCTGCTGGTGAAGGCGCGGCAATGAAGCTTGCTAAATCGGGTAAGCGTGTTGCAATTGTAGATATTCGTGAGCAACTTGGTGGTAACTGTACCCATGTCGGCACCATCCCAAGTAAGGCTTTACGTCAGACAGTTTCAAGTATTATCCGTTACCAACGTGATCCAATGTTTAAAAAAGTAGGGGATTGGAAACAATTCACTATGAAGCAAGTTTTGCGTAATGCGCATAAAGTGATTCAACAGCAAGTTGATACACATTCACGTTTTTATGACCGTAACCATATCGATGTATTTCACGGTCGTGCATATATCCAAGATAAAAATACGGTGATTATTTTTAGCGAAGATGGTGTTAAAGAAACTTTAGTTTTCAAACAGCTTGTGGTTGCCACAGGTAGCCGTCCTTATCACCCGCAAGGTTTAGACTTTTAATCATCCGCGTGTATTTGATTCAGATAAAATTTTAGATTTGGATTACCCAATTCATAAAATTATTATTTATGGCGCGGGTGTAATTGGTTGTGAATATGCATCTATCTTTATTGGTTTAGACCATAAAGTTGACTTGATCAATACACAGCATCAGCTGCTCAGTTATCTCGATGATGAAATTGCTGACGCGTTGTCTTATCACTTACGTGAACAAGGCGTGTTGATGCGTCACAATGAGCAAATCGATCATTTAGAAACGTTTGATGATCATGTGGTCTTGTATTTGCAAAGTGGTAAAAAAATTAAAGCTGATGCCATTCTTTGGTGTAATGGCCGTTCAGGAAATACCGATGGTTTAGGTCTTGAAAATGTAGGTATTACACCAAACAGCCGTGGGCAACTTGCGGTAAATGATCAATATCAAACCGAAGTTGAAAATATCTATGCGGCAGGTGATGTTGTGGGTTGGCCATCCCTTGCTTCTGCAGCATATGACCAAGGTCGTTGCGCTGGTTCAAATATGAGCGGCGAAGAAAATGTTAAACCAGTGAAAGATATTCCGACTGGGATTTACACCATCCCTGAAATTTCATTCTTTGGTAAAACTGAAAGTCAGTTAACTGCTGAAAAAATTCCATATGAAGTTGGACAAGCATCATTCCGTCATTTGGCACGTGCGCAAATTACAGGGGATACAGTCGGCGAGCTTAAACTGTTATTCCATCGTGATACCTTAGAATTATTAGGTGTGCATTGTTTCGGTAATAATGCGGCTGAAATTATCCATATTGGACAGGCGGTGATGCAAAGTGGAAACAATACCATTAAGTATTTTGTTGAAACGACATTTAACTATCCAACAATGGCAGAAGCTTATCGTGTTGCAACATTGAATGGTATGAATCGTTTGTTCTAAACAAATATTCAGAATTAAAAACTCGTAAGTCATCTTGCGGGTTTTTTTATGCCATATTTAAAAGATTTGATGTATGAACTGCATAGTCTTAAGTGGTTCAAAGGTTTATCATAGCGGCAGTTAAACTTGTGGATGACGCTATGAAAATTGTTGCAGATGAAAATCTAGCATTTACTGAATATTTCTTTTCAGAATTCGGAACCATTCATCAAGCAGCAGGACGCAATTTGACTCATCATGATGTGAATGATGCAGATGCGTTATTGGTACGCTCTATAACAAAAGTCAATGAACAGTTGATTCAAGATACAGCACTAAAATTTGTCGGTAGTGCAACCATAGGTACAGATCATCTAGATATTCCAGCATTAGAAAAGCATCAAATTGCATGGTCAAATGCAGCTGGTTGTAATGCACAAGCCGTTGCAGAATATGTCGATTACGGCTTTACTGCATCTCAATCAGGACTTTCTAGATTTAGGGAAAAAGTTTACTTTAGGCATTATTGGTCTAGGCAATGTGGGGAACACGATTAGCATATATGGCTCAGTTGTTGGGCTGGAATGTAATTGGCTATGATCCCTTGTGTACAACGAGAAAATGTTCAGCAAGTTGAATTTGACGCCTTATTAAAGAAAGCCGATGCGATCAGCATACATGTGCCTTTAACCCAAACAGGGCCGTTTGCAACACATCATTTAATCAATGCTGATGCATTGGCGCTAATGCAGCCTGAAACCATCTTAATTAATTCAGCGCGTGGTGCTGTTGTTGAAGAAGCGGCATTAATGGCGAGATATCTTAAAAACACGTCGTAAAGTGGTGTTGGATGTTATTTGAACATGAGCCTGAGATTTCACAACGTCTATTGGATTTAATTACAATCGTGACGCCACATATTGCGGGTTACAGTTTCGAAGGTAAAGCACGCGGTACTCAGATGATTTATGATGCATTTTGTAAAACATTTGCCTATACCGCACATAAGAAATTTGAATCACAATTACCGGCATGTGAACAATATTTTTATGGCAATAACATTAAACAAACGCTAAAAAATACTTAGCTGAAATTTACAATATTCAGCGAGATGATGAAAAATTTAAGAGATTGCTTAAAGGACGGCAAGGTGGATCAAAAAGCTTTTGATTACCTTCGTAAAACTTATCCTTTGCGCCGTGAATGGGCTGCTCATGGAGGGCCAAAAGCATGAGCATAGATTTTAAACCGACTTGTGATATTCAGGCGCTTAAAGCACGAGCAAAACTCTATAGACAAATTCGCCAATTTTTTATTGAGCGTGATGTTTTAGAGGTTGAAACTCCGATCTTGTCTCAAGCAGGTGTAACTGATGTCCATCTGGCTTCTGTACAGGCTCAGCGTCATGTACATGGCAAAAAACAAACGCATTATTTACAAACTTCACCAGAGTTTGCCATGAAGCGTTTATTGGCGAGTGGCAGTGGTGCGATTTATCAAATTTGTAAAGTTTTTCGAGATGATGAACATGGGCGTAAGCACAATAGTGAACTTACCATGTTGGAATGGTATCGTCCGCAATTCAGCTTGAAAGATTTGATGCTAGAAGTCACTGATTTATTAAATGTGGTTTTGGCTGAACGTTTTGGTGAAGTTCGACCAACCGTACTCAGTTATAAACATGCATTTATCGATCGTTTGGACTTGAATCCACTGCAAGCAACATTGCAACAATTAAAAGATGCAGCACACCGTGTAGGACTCAATCTGGATTTGGGTGATGATCGTTTAGCCTATATTGATTTGTTATTTTCTCATATGGTTGAGCCAAGTTTAGGTTTTGATACGCCGGTATTTTTAACTGATTTCCCCCAGAATTGGCCTCTTTGGCAAAGACTAAATTGGATGAGGATGGTGAGTTAGTTGCTGCACGTTTTGAGCTCTATATTGAAGGGTTAGAACTTGCCAATGCCTATGATGAGTTGATTGATGCTGAGGTTTTGCGTAGTCGTTTTCAAGCAGATAATGCTGAGCGTGAAAAGCTGGGCTTATATGTGATGCCCATCGATGAAGTATTTGCTCGCTGCTTTACCGAATATGTCGGAATGTGCGGGTATAGCTTTGGGGAGATTGATCGTTTGTTAATGGTGGTGATGAACCAAATGAAGTTGGAAAAGGTGATTACATTTCCTGCGGATGCCTCTTTAAACAAAATTTCACCTATTGTGCTTTTGAATGGATAATAGGTGAATATGATGAATTAAAATACTCGTTATACGAGGAACAATAAAAATATGAATGATATTGAGTTTTTTTATATCAATCCTTGAATGAAAGAAGACGTCCAGAAGATATCGCTGAAATCACATCAGAAAAATTGTTGGATCTAATTTCAATTCGCATGAGCGTCAAATATTAGAAAAGGCAGCACAGTTTGCATTAGTGCGTAGAAGTATTGCTTATACTTCGATGTCTGAGGATTTTAGAAGTGTCGTTGGAGCACAAAGAGAACAAGATTAATACTGCAAATACACTTTTTCATTTTCAAGCAACTGCTGAATTGGACTACTGTAAAACAGAAAATATTCAATCGCTTCTACAGCATATAGAATCAGTTTTATTTAAAAAAGATCCAGCATAATGATTTTGCCAAAGATAGACTAAATAAAAATGAGCGTGATAATTTACAACTACAAATTATCAAAGCGGTAATATAACTAAAAAGATGGCGTTTAGCAAAACGGACCTTAGAAAAAAGCAACAAACAATTCAGAAAGAACAGCAAAAACTGGAATATGAAAAAAATTGCAAAACATGGTTTTTTAGCTCATAATATTGGCCATGAGAGTTTTACTTCAAAGATATCAATACAGCATGTTTTATTGCGTATTATACTGCTCGATGTAACAT
>JAKCPI010007310.1:0-50006 GCA_023213315.1 Euborellia annulipes | reverse complement strand
TTTTTAAATAAAAATGTTAAATAATTTGGTAAAAATACGAGGTATTTTGCATTTAATATACTGTGTTTCTAATAATATTTGGTCATGACTTGATATCTTCTTTAATATTCATAATAGCTAAAATATTTATTTATTCATAATTAATAAATATTATTGCATTAAAAAATAAAATTACAGATTTTAAGCAAATTGGCTATAATTTATCCGTTTATAATTTTAATATTATAGAAGATATGGGTGATTCTTGAAATTAAGGGGAATTTGAGGTGGTAAAAATAAAAAATATATAACAAAATTGAATATTATTAACAAAACTAATAATTTACTACATCAAATAAAGGTAAAGGAAAAGTATGAAACCTCACATATACTAAATAATACCATTTATATCCATGGAGGTTACAAATAAGTAAGGCTTAAAACATAATCTAAAAGACTGAGGACACACCAGTTTTGGTGGTACTACTGTATTTTCTAGTTAATACAGTAATGATTATTTTTGGAAACTTAGTGCATTATTAATAAATTGTACTTATGAGGATGTGAAGATTTATTATATGGTACAAATAATTTTTTTTCAATAGATAAATGAAACTTTTTTAAGAAAATTCATTTAAGAGTGATTTAATTTAATCTTTTAAATTTTTCAAGATCTATGAATAGCATTTTAATATCTAAAAATATTTATAAATAAATAAATAAATAATTATTGAATCTTTATCACTCAAACAAAAAAAAAATATATATATATATTCAATATATATAGAGAACTAGAAAGTAAAAATAAAACAGATATTTTTTCTGTACAGTCTGTTTTAACTTAATTTGAACAAGGACCGGTTGCTTCGGTTATAGTCAGTTAGTTAACCTATAATTAGTTTGTAATGCAGAAACCCTCTTCAGTATCAAAGATTTTGTGAAGCAAGCAATTTAATAAAGACACCCTAACTTATAAAAACTATTAAAAATAAAAATTGAAATTAATTTAAATAAATATTATAAATTAAAATAATTTTGTTTAAAAAAGTTGAATATTCTGCTCGCCAGAGGGAGTTGCCAACCCTCGAACATAGTAAAAACAACTTGGATATTATAAAATAATCAACTTCAACACCTTGCCAATTATCCTAGATATTAAACCTTGACTGTCATTTGGATACCAAATGACTTAAATAAAAATGCCTGGACCCCACAATTGATATATTAAACATACTGATTATCGTAAAAAGTCTTAAATGGCCTCAGTTGCCGAAAAGACTGTGTGAATGTGTGTGTGAATGTGAGTGTGAATGAGAAAAAAGTGTGAATGTTTAAAAAAAAAAAAAAAAAAAAAAACCTTGACTGACAAGATGAATAATAAAAAGAAAGGCGATAGATTGCAGATTGTTTCTGTCATTTATATTCGCGAAGTTTGGATGCTGGTGCCAGGCTTGTGTTTCTAATATCACCCGTTTGTTAAATCTTAAACATAACTTTGGGTCTCAGCTAGATAACAGAGACCTGGGCTCTAATTTCACCATTGGCTGAAATTACTCGAAAGTTAGCTCAACCGATTGGAAGCAAAATGGCTACATCTAATACAAGTAGTGGCCATAAACTATATGATATTGTAAAATATATCACATCTCATCATTTTATTGTTAAAAGAAGTAGAATAAAAAAAAAATATATATATATCTACTTCTTTTAACAATAAAATGATAAGATGTCGTGTATTTTACTAAAAAATTAAAACTGAAAAGTGTTTCTGCATTACAAAAATAAGCCATTTTGACTCGAACTGATGCAACCGGCCCTTAAAGAGATAAGAGTTTGTTCAAGTTAATACATGAATCCAGGAACTATCTGACTCATGTTCATTATGAAATACATGTGCCCAAATAAAAAATCACACACTATTTTCACAATGACCTTGCTTCAGAGAGTACAATGACTCATTTATAATACTAATGTAAAATAGATAATTATTTAAATCAATTATTGATTAAGAATTATTACATCATTTTTAAATTTTTGAATATTTTTTAATATAAATTAAAAAAATATAAAGCAACCAAAAAATGTAAAAAGTTTCAGTCGCTTTGATTTATTTCTAGGATAAGGCCAAGTGATTTAAAAAGAGATATTTCGTTTATGATGATAGAGGATATTCTTTGGTAGAGAATATAAAAATACAATTAATGATATTTACCAATTATCTAGAAAGTCAAACCCAGATTTTGGCATTTCGTTTGCACTCTTCTCCATTTCAGATTTGCTTGTTAAATTTTCGCTGGGAGATTCTTTTAGCAGACATTTCCTCTCAGGATCTTGATCTAATTTCTTTGGTGGTGGTGGCGGTGGAGTTTTTGGCTTCTGTAGGGTTTTTTGTTGAGGTTTCAAATAAATATTATTTGGCTTAACCAGTGTTTCTTTTTCTACAGATTTTACTTCAGGTTTCGATACTACAGTTTTCAGTGAATGAATTTTAAGAACAGCTGTTTTATTTTTCAATTTGGTTAGAAGTTTTTCATTTTCTTTTTTGGTTGGAGCTTTTGGTTTTGTTATTTTTGTAGTCGAACCTCCAAGAACTATAGAGGGCGGATCCATAAAAACTCCAGTCTTTTTATTGTTTATATTTATATCAAACATACTTTCATCTTTTTCATTATCATTATAAAAAATATTTAAATTTAATTGGCTTTTGGACATCCATGTAAAAGGAGCCGAAAATTCATCTCTCCATGAATCCTAAAAAAAGAAAGATTTTCATATATTAAGATAACGATAATATATTAACACATTTTAAAGATAAAAATCTGGTGTGATGGTCGCACAGCACACAACTTTCTCTTACCTTCGGTAATCGAAAGTTGTATTCTGTAGTTTTCACACCAGATTTTTTTGTGTCGAGATATAGACTATTTAGTTTCCGACAGTACGGTACAGTGAGGGACAATATTAAGTCCCACCCATGCGTTTTCTACTTATGATTATTTCATTGTTTTTAATGAAAATATTATATATTTTTTAATGGAAACTTTTATGCTAGAAAATCTCCAATAAAGATTTTAATTTTTTTTTTTTTATAAAAACAACGAAAAAATCACAAGAAGAAAACACATGGGTAGGACTTGATTTTGTCCCTCACTGTACATTTGAATTCAAGATGTAAACATGGGAAAATATTTATATTTTGTTACCATGGTAAACATGTCCTATCTTTCCCATGAAGTATAAGAGTAAAGTGGTTTGCATAAGATTTCAAAGGCAAAATGAGAATATACATTTTATAGAGTATCTAAAAAATAATTGATTTTTGAATTTTAATCAAAATTCTTGAGGCGAATTTTGAGAAAATCCTAAAAAACTGAAAAAGTACATCAGTAAAGTACTAGTACTATTTGACCAATTTTGTTCAAAAGCTTCAAGTCATGTCTCAGGGTGGTACCTAACTTAAATATTAGGATCAGACCGAAACAAGATTTTCAACCGTAACTGAAACCGAAACTTGTATTTCCTATAAAAATTTCATATTACTTTTTTTTAGGGAGACCAAATTTTTTTTTCCCTCAAGTGCAAAGCATTTTACCTTTTTTTTTTTTTTTTTCATGCGAGTCTCATTCCATCCTCCTATCTTTTCAGACTCAGGTTTCGGCTATTTTTTGGCCGAACCGAATATTCGGTCGGTTCCTATTAAATATAAAATTTCAACATCCTAGCTCTTTTCGTTCTTGAGATATTTTGTTCACAGACAGATCATGTCGCGAAAACCACTTTTTTGGACTCAGTGAACTTCAAAAAACGTGTATATCCATCAAAATCTCGACATCGAATTTTTGACATGAATCCAATACTTTCTCTCTCTATTTATATATATTACATATATAGGCAAGAGAAAGTAAAAATTAGCATTTATATACTTATACAAATCACTTTCATTTAGTGTAAATAAAACTACTAAATTAACATAATCTACGATTAAATTTTTAAAATTATTAAAAAATAAACACTTACCAATTTTTCATGATCCTCATCAAAAATAAATTTATTATTAGATTTCTCAAATTTGTCGAAATAATTTTCCGAATTTTCCGGGGGGTAAAACGAATATTTAAGAACCGCTTCAGGATATATAATAGCTTCATCTAAAATTTGGCTTTGCTCTTTATAAGTTAAAGATTTCCATAAATCCTCGTAGGCCTCTTTTGTCGACCAAACGTCTTGAGAAATTCTCTCAGCCATAGGATTTAGTGTAGTAAAATATTCCCAGGCCAAGCTATCCATAAAATCCGTCATGTTTGATGATCATTCAATTACTATTTAAATTAAAAACAAAGAATATAATTATTTGTATAATTTTAGAAATTTGTTAGGTCAAATAATTGATTAACCTATATCAGTGAGATAAGAAAAAAAGATAGGAACAAAAAACAAAAAGAACATGAACATAGTGCCATCTATAGGTCATTTTGATAACTTACCTACCCCAACATGAAATTCGAAGTTGAAGGACAAACATCAGGCTTTCTCCCATAGGCTTTGCATTGAAAGGTTTTGAAATCAGGCTAATTAGCTTATAAATTTCAATTTTTTTAGCTATTTGATTAAATATTAATATAAAATAGGATCATTAGATTTATATAGGTGCTTATTTATCCATAAACAAGTTTAATTTCATGTGATTTAACGGTAGAACAATTTTGTTAGGTTATGGTAAAAATTTCTAATTTATCTATTTTTGTCCTTATTTAATATCTTTTGGAAAATCTGTCTGTTAATAGCTATTAAAAAATAAATAAAGACAAGGAAGGATGGGTTTTTATAAAATTACAACAGGAAATACGTGATATAATGTTTGTATTTATTTATTATATGTACATTTACCTTATAAAGATCTATGAAATAATGTGTTAAAACATATAATTATTATTTTTATAGGCCTATATTATTTTAATATAGAGAGATTAATATAGTCCAATGATGATAATATAATCGTATGGAGGAAGGCCGTCTATTACAGGAAGATGAAGAAAATAGACTTTAATCGGCCCAAAATTATTTATTACCAATGTCGACGTTTCGGGGACTATACGTCACCCATCCTCAGGACAAAGGTCGTAAAAAATATTTCGTGCCTCCAGCACTCGTATAACAATTACAACAATTATCTTTGTTTAAAATGATGGCTTGAGCTCACCATATAGCCAAATGTATGCAAGTTTTAACCACGAGCCACTCCGAGTCAACCTCGAGCTTGACTCGGGGTGGTGGTTAAAACTTGCATACAATTTGGCTATATGGTGAGCTCAAGCCATCATTTTAAAATAATTGTTGTAATTGTTATACGAGTGCTGGAGGCACGAAATATTTTACGACCTTTGTCCTGAGGATGGGTGACGTATAGTCCCCGAAACGTCGACATTGGTAATAAATAATTTTGGGCCATTAAAGTCTATTTTCTTCATCTTCCTGTAAATTAGACGGCCTTCCTCCATGAGATTAATATAAATATTAATTTAGTTTATCTGTTTTTTTAATCCCAGGAGTTTATTTTGCCTTCCTTCAGGTATATATGAGAATCTATCAGAGTAACTAAAAAAAAAAAAACAAGTAATTAAGTAATTAAAATTTTAAAGCAGAAATGTTCCTTGTTGTTCATATCGCTGTCTTTTTTATTTAAATATGTTTATTACTTAGATTATATCCGTTTATTTTAATTATAACACATATTCAAGCACTATTCAAGCCAGGAGAGGCCCACTTGTCACTTGTGAGATGTTTCACCTTTGTTGATTATCCTAAATAATGTTTTGAATCATTATATGAAACAAAATAGATATTTTTATTTGTTATTTACCTGAGATAAAGTGTTTAAAGTGTATTTGAACTTCGTTTCAGTCAAATTTCTTGTTTTTTATAGGTCATTTTGATAACTTACCTACCCCAACATAAAAATCGAAGTTGAAGGACAAACTTTGCTATTCCGCCCATAGGATTTACATAGAAGCGCTTTTAAATCAGGCTAATTAGCTTATAAATTTTAATTTTTTCAGCTATTTGATCAAATATTAATATAAAATAGGATCATTAGATTTATATAGGTGCTTATTTATCCATAAACAAGTTTAATTTCATGTGATTTAACGGTAGAACAATTTTGTTAGGTTATGGTAAAAATTTCTAATTTATCTATTTTTGTCCTTATTTAATATCTTTTGGAAAATCTGTCTGCTAATAGCTATTAAAAAATAAATAAAGACAAGGAAGGATGGGTTTTTATAAAATTACAACAGGAAATACCTGATATAATGTTTGTATTTATTTATTATATGTACATTTACCTTATAAAGATCTATGAAATAATGTGTTAAAACATATAATTATTATTTTTATAGGCCTATATTAATTTAATATAGAAAGATTAATATAAATATTAATTTAGTTTATTTGTTTTTTTAATCCCAGGAGTTTATTTTGCCTTTCTTCAGGTATATATGAGAATCTATCTGAGTAACTAAAAAAAAAAAAAACAAGTAATTAAGTAATTAAAATTTTACAGTAGAAATGTAAATTATTTCGAAAATAATGAATAATTGCAATGTATGAATGGAAATATATATAGGTAAATGTAGAATGGGTGGTTGAATCATATTTGGAATAAGAAAAGTAAACATACCTTTAAACCCTTCCTTTGTTGTTCATATCGCTGTCTTTTTTATTTAAATATGTTTATTACTTAGATTATATCCGTTTATTTTAATTATAACACATATTCAAGCACTACTCAAGCTAGGAGAGGCCCACTTGTCACTTGTGAGATGTTTCACCTTTGTTGATTATCCTAAATAATGTTTTGAATCATTATATGAAACTAAATAGATATTTTTATTTGTTATTTACCTGAGATAAAGTGTTTAAAGTGTATTTGAACTTCGTTTCAGTCAAATTTCTTGTTGTTTATTGAGCATAACCTCTGACACTGACAGTTGATTCAACTTATTTTATGTTTAAAATTTAATTCTGTAAAGAATCTGTACTTCTCTTGATATCCTTTACGAGCACAATTGATAATATCACAAAATTTTGGCATCTTTGAGTATTTGGAGAGCCTAAATAACTCAAAAACAAACATTATCATATAAATCCCTATCTAAATGCATTGAAGTTTGTCCTTCAACTTCGAATTTCATGTTGGGGTAGGTAAGTTATCAAAATGACCTATTGAGCATAACCTCTGACAGTTGATTCAACTTATTTTATGTTTAAAATTTAATTCTGTAAAGAATCTGTACTTCTCTTGATATCCTTTACGAGCACAATTGATAATATCACAAAATTTTGGCATCTTTGAGTATTTGGAGAGCCTAAATAACTCACAAACAAACATTATCATATAAATCCCTATGTAAATGCATTGAAGTTTGTCCTTCAACTTCGAATTTCATGTTGGGGTAGGTAAGTTATCAAAATGACCTATTTATATGATATAATAATATAATAATACTATAATATGCCTTTGTGGGCTTCATAGTGAAAAAAATATAAATTTTTACTATAAAGTTCGCTCACTTCAGATGGCCCTTACTTTCACTTTCCTAGTTCTTTTTCAAGGCTTGGTTCTTTTTTCACATTAGTTCTTCGTTCATGATACTTTCGTTCTTTAGTTTCGCTATTTTTTTTTTTTTTTTTTTGGGCTTGCAAATTTTTTTAAGGGCTACCGAATATTTTCTGACCGAAGCGAAGCCCGAAATTCCTTGAAGTTGTTTTAATTTTTATCTAACCCAAAGGTCTGAAAAATGGTAAAAAATTACTACGGTTGGGTACGGGTCCAAAAAAATACGGGCACAGGCGAGTACGGGCTAAAAAAAAATCGGCACGTGCAGGGCTCTATAGAGGGAGGATAAAATTGTGTAATTCTTTGTGTTGATTTATTGTAAAATATGATATGCATATTATATAAATCTATAATATTGCAATATCAGTGAAAAAGATAGATCGAATGATTCGAACTAAGCGGGAAAAATTATTTTTTCAAACCTTGGGCTTTTTTGGAAATTTTGGTTGGCAGCCCTGTTGCTTGTGCGCATGTTTCTATTTCAATCAGCCTGATTTCAATCCACCCTGATTTCGTTCTTCCTTCAAAGTTCCCTAGATTTTTCATAAATCTGTCATAAATATAAACATATTTATAACATATTATATATTTTTTAACACCACAAAAATTAAAATATGATCCGAAATAATTTTTTATCAAAAGTGAAAAATCCTTTTTGTGCCAATTATTTGAGGTATTTTGCTAAAAACACAAAGAATTTTAGTGATTTAGATAATGATAATTTTATTGATGGATTTGAAACGAATAATTTTAATGTTAAAAAAGCACAAGAAGCTTATCTTAGGTAATTATTTCAATATTAAAATATATATATATATATATATATATAATTATTCATTAATATTCTCCCAGTCATATATTATTTGAATTAATAAATATTCGGTTTTTTATTCAATAGAATTATTTAAATCCAATTAAAGTCAAGATGATTTTTTTATCCATAAACATTTTTGATCTGAAAAAGATAGAGAATATAATAATATATATACCAGATATAATATTTATAATAATGATTTTATTTTTCAGAGATGAAGAAATTTCCAAGAACAGAAAACGATATGAAATAAATAAAACCAAACATTTTAAGCAGGATAAAGAGGACAATTTCTTATCTTGGTCCCAAAAACAAACAATAAAAATTCTTATATAATTCTGATCCAGACAAATGGGACATTGAAACCCTGGCAGAGAATTATCCAATCACAGTCACCGGTCTAAAAGTTAGTTTCTAATCTTTTAATTCATTCCTATCTTACAATTTGAATTTCTTAATTCTAATTTATCTGTTTTTATCCCCCCCGTCCTTCATTGAAACAACTTGATAAACCAAAACTCACACATGAAATTCTTGATATCCTCAGACCAGCTTCCCCTCCAATTTTTTCTACCCGGGATAATTTTTCATCTTCTGCATAATATAATAACCCATGATAAAATTACCTCTTGCGATGTCTGTTGGGTTATCATTTTTATTTCCATTAAGTTACTAACTAAACCTTACCATCTATACCAGCGTTTCCCAAACTTTTTTGACAGCCGTTTTAAACAATTAATCCCCCCTAGAGGTGAGGCGAATCCTCACAGTTTGAGATCATTTAGACGCTAGTTTACACTTTAAAAACATTTAGTATAAACGGAATCTAATTTGATTATTTATTCAGAAACTTCATCAAGTTTTCTAAAATGAATTTTCTTGTTTAAATATTTTCAGAAATTAATAAACGCTAAATGGATAGCCCCGAGAAATTTCAACCCAGTAAGACATGACAGAGCTGTGGCTAAAAAATGGCAGCTTTTAATGGAAAACAAGTTAAATCTGGATCCATCACTGCAAGAACATCTAAAAAAATTCGCTCCTACACAACATCAATATTTCAATTTAGGTAAGAGTTAAGATTGTTTAATAATTCCATTCTTACTTGGCCTTAAGATATTTATTAGAATCCCAGCACAACATTAGCAACACAATTTGCTGACCTTTACTTCATTTTGGTTCTAAGTAAACAAGGATCATCTCTTTACTTAATGGGGAGTAAGAGTGGCCGTCTAAACATACCCTACATTAAAAAAAAAAAACTAGACTATTATAAGGAATTTTTCAATGCTTTTTACTTTCTCTTACCTATGTATATATGTAATATATATATATATAGAGAGAGAAAGTACTGGATTCATGTCAAAAATTCGATGTCGAGATTTTGATGGATATACACGTTTCGAGGTCCCCTGAATCTAAAAAAAAAGTGGTTTTTGCGACATGGTCTGTCTGTGGGTGGGTGTGTGTGTGTTCAATTTTAAGCATGAAGGAATTGAGCTAGGAGGCTGAAATTTTATATATAAGTTAAACACCCCCCGGGACCGACAAAATAAGCTTTTAATCAAAATCGGCCAAAGAGTACTAGTACTTTACTGATGTACTTTTTCAGTTTTTTTTCGATTTTCTCAAAATTCGCTCTAACGATTTTGATTAAAATTCAAAAATCAATTATTTTTTAGATGCTCTTTCAAATGTATATTCTCGTTTTGCCCTCAAAATTGTTTGAAGCACAATTTACTCTTGTGCTTCATAGGAAAGATAGGAGAAATGGTTGCCATGGTAACAAAATATAAATATTTTCTCAAACTTATAAATTTTACATCTGAATTCAAATATTCCCTACTGCCGGGAACTAAATACATGTCGACACAAAAAATCTGGTGTGACAAGCACAGAACACAACTTTCGATTACCGAAGGTAAGAGAAAGTTGTGTGCTGTGCGACAGTCACACCAGATTTTTTTTTAATAAATCAAATTCATAAGGGATTATTGGGACAGAAAGTTAAACTTTTTTTAATGAATTATTAAAAAATTATGGAAATTAAGTGTCAAATAGTTCAGCACTCCTGCAAAAGATGGCAGGCTAGTCTAACAGCCGGTTCTATAAGTTCCCCAATTAGCCTATATTTATATATTTTTATGCTTTTATTAATGATACATAATATATAATAATATTTATAAAGAATTCATTGTCAGATCAATGAAAATCAACTAAATGCATTAGATCATTAGCTACCATTCTGACATACCTTGGCAAATTTTCGTAATAGGTGTTTTTTGGCTTACATTTTAAGACACATAACGCCATCTTATCGGCAAAAACATGCGTAACATAGTCACTATTACTCCCTCTTAAGGCTGAGTCTCCCAAAAAAATATGAAAAATTAAATTCATATTTTTCAAATATTTTTAATTCTATTTCGTAGATAAGAATGAGTTCTATATTTTATTTCAAATAAACTTTCCTCTATTTTAACGTTTTAATAAAATATCTAGGGTTTGAAAGTCTATATTTGTTGTTTTCTCTAAAATTAAAATTCTAATTAACGGATTATGCTAGAAGCATGAAATTTTTTTTAAAAGATTCTTTGAAACAATACCGAGGGCACTCTTTTGTTATATTTTGAAAAAGGCTTTTAGTTTTTAAATAAAATAAGTTTCAAATTTGAAAATTTATGTAAAGGTAATAGAAAGTAAAAGTGGGTCAATCTTTTAGTTCAATTTAAAAAAAAACTAAAAGCCTTTTTCAAAATATAACAAAAGACTGCCCTCGGTATTGTTTCAAAGAATCTTTTAAAAAAATTTCATGCTTCTAGCCTAATCAGTTAATTAGAATTTTAATTTTAGAGTAAAAGTAATATTATTTAATGAAATTTTTTGTCATCTAGTGCTGCACTCTGCGGGTTTTAAATTTAGACAGGCAGGTAGGTTTTAAAATTTTGGATGAACAAAGCGAGGGTCGGTCTTTTGTCTTGCGCTTAGAGAAGACATGAGTTTACTTCAAGTAAAAGAACATTTACATTTGAAGTCTAAAATATGCTTTTCGCGTAGGTCTAAATAAATTTAAACTGATGAAAACAAGATTTTTATTTACAATCAAAATAATATTAATATCGTTAGCACCACCGTTACTTAACATGAATAGGCCCTAATTATTTTTAACAAATTACTAAATTTTTAGGGAATAAGTTTTAATTTTCACTTTATATTAATAATAATAAAATTTGAAACAACACTGTTATAAAATTAAAATTTTTTCTTATCCTCACAGGAATATATAGGGCCTATTATAGACAAGTTTTTCGGGGGAGGGTAATTATTTCTTTGCCTGGTCTGATTGGTTGCACATCACACAATTTTTTCTTACTTTCGGTAATTTAAATGATTGCATTCTCTATTTGACAAAATTTTTTGTGTCGAAATACTGTAGATTTGAATACACTCCCCGACAGACCATTTGGAGAGATCCTTTTTTTTGGAATCAAGGACCCTCAAAAAGTGTATTTCTATCATTATCCTCGTCATCGAATTTTTGACACGATCGCAATATTACATCCCAGACAGCTTGGAATATTGCGGGGGAGGGGGGGTAATTGCTCCCTTTACTCCCTACCATTGTGTCCGCCCTTGATTATAGAAAGGTATTTATAAAATACATAAATATATTTAATCACTGATGTTTGTTTGCCTGTCTCCTGGATTTCTCCAAAACCAATGCACATGGTTAGGAAACTCAAAATTAGATAAGGTCATATTATATTTTTTTTTAATTAAATAAAAAGAAATTAATATTTTTTTCCAGGGGGTATATAAAATTTTTTTTCGGGAGGGAGGGGGCGAACTCATTTTTAAATATCCCCACCCCCATAATTATACAAAAATATTTTTAAAATATCGGATATAAATGAGCCCCGAAGGGCCGGGCCCCAATTTCCATTAATTTTTTTTTTTTTTTTTAATCCAAATTTTTCTGTTTTCTTCTGAGCCTCGAGGGGCCCGGCCCTCTCTTAGACAAAACTTTTATTAAAAATATGCTTAAATAAATAATTAATATGCTGGCTGTGAGTCAGGGGGCGTATATAAGGGGGATTATTTACTTCAAAATTTCTAAAACATTTTCAAACCGTACTGAAATTTTTGAAGACATTATTAATAATCAGTGGCGTAGCGAGAGGGGGGGCAAGGGGGGTCATAATGCCCCGGGCGCTACTCCACAAAGGGGCGCCAAATGGTCTCGCAAAACAAAAAATAATTTTAATGTCTGGGAGAAAAAATTTTCCGCAGGCAGGAAAATTTTTTGTTCGCGCCCCCCCCCCCCGGAAAATTTCTATATACGCCCCTGTATAATTTTATATGGTTTTCTGGAATGGGGGGGGGCGCTAAAAAGATATTGTTGCCCCGGGCGCAGAGTTAAGCTCACTACGCCACTGTTAATAATCACACCCAATTACAGCTCATTGAATTGTTATTTTTAAGATTTAGGAGTTATTAATTTATTCATTTAATTTAAATATATAGTATCTTATGGCTAACGGGGAAGGTTCCACACTCGGATTGCTCGGGGTCACCCAATCCCGGAGCTTTCGCTGCGCTTGGCATTGCTTAACCTCAACGATTGTGGTGAGTGATTAATTAGATGTGAAAAGACTCGAAAGGAGATCCAGCTAGTTGATTAGAACTGGGAAACAACTAGTCCTTAAACGAATAAAAGAGATCCTTGCCGAAACGTTCCTTCCGATGCAATAAAAGACTTCACCTTTGCTTTGCCGATTTGAAGTTGCATTTATTTCGCTAATTGTTTATTTGGAGCAAACTACTAAGAATAAAGAGGACCCTCAGGATCCTTCCATTGGAAAAATATTTCACCTTCCAGCATGCTATTAAACTTAATTATTATCCCAATAGAGGAGAAGCCCAGAGCCCCCAGACAACACTCATTTTCTCACAAATAAAATGTAAGGGATAAAGTAGTGTTAGTTCGTAATTTGAGTGTAAAAGCATATTTGCAAATTTGGGGCGTGGGCCAATTTATAGGTAACCAAAAATGCCAAACATGGGTAAAGTGTCATAGATAAAGTGTCGCTAAACGTCTGAGCGCGAGCAGGATATGTGGATAATTTTATAACATACATAGCTTTATAAAATTTATGTTAATAATGGTCTAATGGAAAGCTTCAGTAAAAATAAGTAATTTTTAACGCTCATTTAAAACGTTAATTAAAGAATAATAAAATATTAATACTTTTGAACTCTTAATGAAAATTATGAACAAACGAACAGCAATAAAATAGTAGTTTATTGGTTTTTAATAATAAGTAAAAAACAGGAATATTTTTGAATTGAATTGGACGTATAAATGACCTTTCATTAAAAAGATATGAAATATGAATATGCTCGCGCTCAGACGTCTAGCGACACTTTATCTATGTCTGGCGGTAAGTTTGGCCCAACCGATTGGTCTGGCAGCTTACAAATAGTCTTAAAATAGTTTTCTGAATATCAAATATAAAAATCAAGAATGAGAATATAAGTAAAGTTAGATCATCTTTTCGGGAGCTTTGAAGCGTCTGGCAAGAGTTATGGCCGATAGTAAGTGTCTGGCAGTATTGATTATTAATTTTTAACAATATTCTCTAAAACATGCATAAAAATCAGCTCTGAGACTTTGAGAAAAGTTAGTATTGTTTTTCCCTATCTTTAACACATGAATAGCGACACTTTAGGTGTGTCTGGCGGGATGTTTGGCCCAACCGATTGGTCTGGCAGCTTACAAATAGTCTTAAAATAGTTTTCTGAATATCATATATAAAAATCAAGAATGAGAAAATGAGTATAGTTTCATACTTTTTTTGGTAACTTTGAAGCGTCTGGCAAGAGTTATGGCCCATGGTAAGTGTCTGGCAGTATTGATTATTAACTTTTTAACAATATTCTCTATAAATATACGTAAAAATCAAGAATGAGAAAATAAGTATATTTAGTACTATTTTTACCAATGTTTGGCACTTGGTTACCTATAAATTGGCCCACGCCCCAAATTTGCAAATATGCTTACACTCAAAGTACAAACTAACACTACTTTATCCCATACATTTTATTTGTGAGAAAATGAGTATTGTCTGGGGGCTCTGGGCTCTTGGACTACAATGTCAATATTGTTAAAATATATTATTCCCTTAATGTCAAGAGAGTGAGAGCGCAGTGGAGGCTGACAAAAAAGGAGAGAGGAATGCGCTCAGCTCAGCATCCAGCGCAGCATCCACTTGAGCACGCGCCCTCACCACCTGAATAAGCCTTCTCAGGCTGGCAAAATATTTATGTTACAAATCGGCCAAATTAAATCCCTAATAGGTGATCATACCTACTTAAAAAAACATTTAGCCAATGGATAGCACAAAAATACAAATGCCTATATCCTTTTCCCATATCGGGGATTATTATAATACGATTTAAACATTAATGCAATCAAAAGCTTTTTGTCTTTTAGGTGAAAATTTTTTTTTGTAATCTCCCCCCGTCATAGTCTAAATAAAATGTTGCGTCAAGTCGGATTTATTAGATAGAATGAAAAAAACATTCTTCCGAATACTCTCGAGGTGGAGCTCAACACCTTCCCCCTCCCTCTAATGAATTAAATTAAATAAATTTTGAAGAAGTTAGAAAAAATATTTTCTTAAGGAGATGAGATTCAGCCAGAGAAATTATAATAAATTTTTTAACTGTCAACGTTTCAGTCATCAATTATTAATTAACTGTAATGACAATCGAAACGTCGGCAGTTAGGAAATTAAATAATTTATCTGGCTTCATAAAATTTTCACATAGTCACCCACATTTCTAGTGGTTTAAAATATATTTCTTTTTCTTCTTCTTCTTCTTTTGTCCTTAATCCCGCGGTGCAGCGTTTAAAATATTAAATACAGTGTTAAAAATTTGCAAGGGATATTCATAAACTTGTATATGAAGTATGTTACACAAACTATTTATGAATTTTACATTCATATATAAAAAGTTTTTTTTTTTAAGGTCCTTTAGACTCCATCCCTATTTATTTCAAATGATTTGTAGTCAAATCAAATGAAATTCACAGTTACAGCAGCATTTTCAAAGAAATATGGTCCAATTACACCACCTGACCATAATGCACACCAAACAGTGACTCGTCTAATAGGACTGACAAATAATTATTACAATAAATCAAAAAAAATGAACAGATTTATGCAGAGGAACTTTGACAGATGATACAATTTAATCTATCTCTCTTTAGAATCAGAATTCAAGGAGTATGTCCTTATTCTATCCTAATTAGCCCACGGAATATTATTTAGACCTCTAGCACAAGAGGCGGATACTTGTTATTTGTAGTTTGGCTCAAAGACTAGCAAGAATTTAAAGAGAGTTTGAATGGCCTTTTTGACATTTCACATTCAAATGCCTTAAGCATAATTGAATTGAGAAAGGTATGGTTATTAAAAATCTATCTTTTCTACGGGTATCTAGTATTAAATTTCCAAAAAAAAATTTGACCTTTATAAATGGACCCTGTTATGCATTAGTGTGTCAAGCGCCAAAAAAAAATTAAAAATTGAGTTAAGCACGGAATATTGAAATATGTCTTATGTTGATATTTTATAGATAGAATAAAAATTATTTATTTAATGTTACTTGCACAATTAGCAAAAAAGATTATATATAATCCAATCAAAACAAAAAACTTTAATGTTAATTTTCTCAAAACTCGGTAGCTGGCGCTTGACACTCTGATACTCTAATGTATCAGGGTCCAAATAAGGACCACATCCAAATTCACACTCTCTTTAAATAAGTATAGAAGATGGTATAGATAAAAATCTGGTGTGACTGGCGACAGCACACAACTTTCTCTTACCCTTCGGTAAGAGAAAGTTGTGCACCGTGCTGGTCACACCAGATTTTTTGTGTCGAGATATATTTAGTTTCCGATAGCACCTTAGTTTCAAACTTGCATTTTAAATGTTGACTGCTTCAAATAAACTATGGTTATTTTTCAAAATTTTAATCTCATATTTGGACATTTTATACACAATATAGATTCGTAAATAAATACAATATTTCATAAGAATTGGAAAAAAAATTTTAAATGCCTAAAAAGTTCCAAAGGGGACCCCCTTTTTGAATCGAAATTAACATACAAATCCCTATAGGAAATTAACATTGTTCCTATGCGAAGATAAGGTGGAAAGGGAATTTAAAAAGAGTAGAGAGAGACGATAATGTTTGCAAGTGAGAGAGAGACATATATGTTTTCTTTGAAACAATTAAAGACACAAATAAATTTAAAAAAAATGGGAATTTAAATAATAATTGATTTTTAATCTAATAAAAAGAAAAAAGATTTAAATTCCGTTACCATGGCAACCATTTCTATCTTTCCTATGAAGAACAAGAGTAAAGTGGTCTTCAGAAGATTTCAACGGCAAAATGAGAATATACATTTTAAAGAGCATCTAAAAAATAGTTCATTTATGAATTTAAAAAAAAATCCTTGGAGGAATTTTGAGAAAATCGAAAAAAACTGAAAAAGTACATCAGTAAAGTACTAGTACTTTTTGGCCGATTTTGTTCAAAAGCTTATTTTGAGATTCTTCAAAGGTACCTAAGTTAAATATAAAATTTCAATCCGCTAGCTCAACTCCTTCATGCTAAAAATCTGTCCACACACACAGACACACATACATACACACACACACACACACACACAGACCAATTTGCGGGACCCACTTTTTTGGACTCAGGGGACCTCAAAACATGTATATCCATCAAAATCTCGACATCGAATTTTTGACATGATCGCAATACTTTCTCTCTCTATATATAAACATATATAGAGGTAAGAGAAAGTAAAAATATAGAGGGATATATGTCTATAAATTAAGTAGCACAGAAAGTAAAAAAAAAAATTTTGCCCCCCCCCCCCCCAAGCAAACACTGAAATGACATAGCTGAATTAAAGAAGGAGGAATTCGTTGGAAGTGAGAAGTAGGGCTGGACGGTAAACCGGTTTACCGGTAAAAACCGGTAAAAATTTTTTACCGAAAACGCGGTAACGAACCTCTAATTCGATAAAAACCGTTTTTTTTTTCGAAAGTAGGTAAAAACCTATTTTTCGGGCGGTAAAAAATTTTGGTTCGGCGAGAAAAAAATGTTCCGCGGCGGCAAACCAAATTGTGGTTCCGCGGCGGCAAAAAATTGGCGTCTCTAAAAAAAGGTAAAATATTTTTCCGGTCGGGGAAAAATTTTGGTTCCGCGAAAAAAAAAAAAATGTTTCGGCAAAAAATTGGCGTCTCTAAAAAAAAGGTAAAATATAATATATAAATGTTCCGCGGCGGCATACTTTGGTTCCGCGGGCGGTAAAAAATTTTTACCGACTTTCGAGAAAAACCGTTTTTTTTCATTATCGAGGTCGGTAATGAAAATCCATTACCGTCCAGCCCTAGTGAGAAGCCAGAGCTGCTGCATTCATGTTGCATAACTTACAGGCGCTTGCTACTGATTTGATTCTATTGATATTTTATAGATAGAATAAAAATTATTTATTTCTAAATAATTAATATTTAATGAAGTAAATGCGCCAAAAAATACTACAGTATTTTTATTGAGGGTCAAATTTTTTTTTATTTAAGGTCTTTTTCGGCATCTAAGGCCATTTAGACCCCTATCCCTATTTATTTCAAATCAAATGAAATAAATTTTTCTCGCTTGGGGCGTGAGTATAGAACCCGAGACCCCGGCGCGAGAAGCTAGTGTCTTCTCTCTTGAGCCACGGGTCAAGGGCAATTTTAGTCTATATAAACGTAAATAATTAATATTTATTTTCGATCTACTCTATTTTTCCATGCATATTAAAGAGCATTTTCACTCGACTGTCTGGGATCCGAACACGCATCCCTTGGCTTTTATTCCGATGTTGACATTTCACTTGTAAGCAAGTTTTGGTAGTTTTAAGACCTCTCGTTGTTTACGTAAGCGTTTCATTATGGAGGGATAATTTTTTCCCTTTTTATGAAACAAATATATGCCGCATATGCTTACGTAAACAGCTTATTTGTCTCTTTTTCTTATCAGAAAACGTCACGAACATCAACTCAAAGTTTCTTACGTAATACTTGATTTTTTTTTGCAGTCGGCAACTTTCAAATTTCGGATTAATTTGATTATTTTTGAACGAAGGAAACATCAAATTTTGACAATCAATCAGAAGAAATATTGGTATCTGAAAATAATAGGGCTACTCATATGAAAAGATAGTGACATTTCCCTTTTTTTTACTTTCTCGTATAGAAGAGAGAAGAGATAAAGTATTGTAATCGTCAAAAAAACCGACTTCGAGATTTTGATGATTCTCCACGTTTTAGACCTCCCTGAGTTAAAAATATGGGGAATGACTTCCCCGAGACTTTCTCGTATATTCTTTTGGAATTACGTCTGGGTGTGTGTGTGAACACGATTGCTTAGAAACCAAAGCAGCTAGATCGATGAAATTTGGTATATGCTCCTTACACTAAAATTGTAGATTTCTATCAACTTTTGGAGTAAATACGTCACTTGGAAGTAGTACTTTACTTAAAAAGTTTTTTTTTTCAGAAATTTTGAAATTTTCAATTTCTTTGTTATATTATGATTAAATACTCAATTTTAAAAAGTTTTTATTCTTTGACATCTTTCCGAAAACTGAATAGTTTTTGAAATAATCACAGAAGAAAAATAAAATTTTCGTTAATTTTGAAAAAGAAAAATCAAAACAAAATCATACAGGTGTCATTGCCCCCGAGTTTGGCGTAGTAGGTAGCGTGCCTACCCTATACCAAACGTCGCGGGTTCGGACCCAGGCAGTCCGATGATTTTATTTAAGCCATTTGGATACCAAATGGCTTAAATAGAAATGCCTGAACCCATAATATATATGGGGGCATTCCACCCAACTCGACCACTTTTGAACCCGACCATTATTGATTTGGCTGAAACTTTGTCATCTTTTTGTACCCTATTGAAAACGTGTTTGAGAATTTTTTCAGATTTTATGACCCAGCCAAAAAAAGTTATAGCATTTTCAAAAAACATCGATTTTTTTTTTTAATTAACCGTAAAACTGTCAAAAATTAACTTATCGGGACGATTTTTTTTTTGAAATTTTTGTCTTTAAATGTACTTTTCAGAAAAAAAATATGACAAAATTTTACAGATTCATCTTGAACGTTTTTTTTGACATTTTCAGAAAAAACAAAAATTTCGGGATGAATGACACTTTTTTTTTAATTTTTTTTTTTATAAAAAACTTTGATTTTTCTACAAATGCTCAGAAAATTTCAGAGTGGGATTATTTCGAGTTCTTTTTTTTTATTTTTGAAAAAAAAATTTTTTTTTCTCCGCTTATTTATCATGATGTTGCCTTAAATTCTTCCAGGATTGACTGAGATTCTAGAAAATTGAAGAAAAATAATAATAATAATAGTTAGGGGTGATGAAAGTCGAGAAAATTCCATTTATCCTGAAAAAATTAGAAATTAGTTGTGTATTCAACTACTGAAGTATTTGAAGCGTCAAGTAAAAGCTTAGAAACATGGGCGTAACTAGGGGGGTGCCGGGGGGGCCATGAGACCAGCCATCCTCCGGTGGGCCTGGAAAGCCCTATATTTTCTCAATTTTTCTTGGGGCAAGGAGCTTTCTGGGGAGGGCCAGGCCCCCTGGCACCCCCTAGTTACGCCCATGTTTCTAAGCTTTTACTTGACGCTTCAAATACTTCAGTAGTTGAATACACAACTAATTTCTAATTTTTTCAGGATAAATGGAATTTTCTCGATTTTCATCACCCCTAACTATTATTATTATTATTTTTCTTCAATTTTCTAGAATCTCAGTCAATCCTGGAAGAATTTAAGAGCAACATCATGATAAATAAGCGGAGAAAAAAAATTTTTTTTTTCAAAAAATAAAAAAAAATAGAACGCGAAATAATCCCACTCTGAAATTTTCTGAGCATTTGTAGAAAAAATCAAAGTTTTTTATAAAAAAAAAAATTAAAAAAAAAGTGTCATTCATCCCGAAATTTTTGTTTTTTTCCGAAAATGTCAAAAAAAACGTTCAAGATGAATCTGTAAAATTTTGTCATATTTTTTTCTGAAAAGTACATTTAAAGACAAAAATTTCAAAAAAAATCGTCCCGATAAGTTAATTTTTGACAGTTTTACGGTTATTTAAAAAAAAATCGATGTTTTTTGAAAATGCTATAACTTTTTTTTGGCTGGGTCGTAAAATCTGAAAAAATTCTCAAACACGTTTTCAATAGGGTACAAAAAGATGACAAAGTTTCAGCCAAATCAAAAATGGTCGGGTTCAAAAGTGGTCGAGTTGGCGTGGAATGCCCCATATATTAATTACAACGGTTAGCGTCTAAAGTCTTAAATGGCCTGAGTTGCCGAAAAGACTGTGTGAATGTGTGTGTGAATGTGAGTGTGAATGAGAAAAAAGTGTGAATGTTTTTTTATAAAAAAAATACAGGTGTCATTAAAAAACATGTAAATATAAACAAATGAGTTTGTGAAACAAAAAGTTGATAGAAATCTACAATTTTAATGTAAGGAGTATATACCAAATTTCATCGTTCTGGCTGCAATCGTGTTCACACTTATTCCTTCCAGTTTATTCTTCTTCCTTATTCCCGCGATGCGGGGTCGGCGACCCTCACTCTTTCCCTTCAATAGCCCCTAACATGTGTTCTTGCGACCGAGAAGGATAGAACAGACCGGCCCGTCGCACGGACTGAGGCCTGTTGAAAAGAGAAAGGAAGAGACAGACATACAAAGAGCAGAAGGAATGCCTGTCCCAGCTCGGGCAGCTCGTGGTCGCCATCCACGTACCCCTGAGCGAATTCCTTCCAGTTTATTGAAAATCCAAAATAAATAAATCCGATATTTGATGAATCACTTGCTTCATAAAAAAAATCAAATTATATTGAACTAAATAAAAAATTTTATCAAATTGTTTATCTCCTAGTGACAGAGCTGAATAAAACGGTCAAGTGTTTGCCTTATCAAAATTTTAACTCGATTAAATGTCAATTACAAGTATTATTGATGATCTCGAAAAAAAATAAATTTTTTTCCCTCATTTGTAGTTTGATTAGCGAATGAGATGATTCCGAATAGAACGGAATATTTTGCCAATTATGCGTAAAATAACAAATAAATTGATATTTTCTACTTTCTTGGGATCGTAACAAAAATTCGATGTCGAATACACATTTTAAAGATCTTTGAATTCAAAAAAGAGGATCCAACAAAAGTCTGAGTGTAAACAAAATATCTCAGAAACTAAAAGAGCTTCGAGGTGCAAATTTGGTATTCAAATTACGTTACCGAATAAAATCGGTTAAAGAGTACTAGAACTTTTCTGATATTCTTTTTTTTTTTCAATTTTTTGATTGTATATTCTCATTTTGTCTCTTAAATTGATTGAAGCCCACTTTGCACTTTTTTTCTTGGCTTCTAGGCCTAATAGACTTTAACGATACTCATAATATTAAGGACGATACAGTATATGTCCAAATGGTTTAAATAAATATTCACGAAACCTGGCACCTAAGCGCCAAAATTTCCCCCCATGTGTCCTTGGTGCTACTTTACAATTTAAAGGTCAATACATCGTTTTAGATTCACAAGAGCATGACTTTGATTTGGTAAGAGAATAGAGGAGACTAGCCTATGGCAAAATATTCTACGATTATACAGTTTACATCTTGGGTTTTCCGAAAGTAAAAGCATGTCAGCACCGAAAAACCTGGTAGTCCAATGTATGTAAATAAATATTACATCACGCCTAGAAAATCAAATAAATTCTAATTATAGCCCCTCCCTCTTTCCCGTGGGCCAGAGGATATAGATAGTGGCAAATGGCAATAGAGATTACCTTAAAAGTCAAGAGGAGTGGGTTCAGACCCTAGGCATCCGATGAATATTCATTTAAATCATATCAGAGAAAGGTTGCGAAAGCAGAGATTGGCAGCCAGACTTTTTTCTTTAAATATTTTACTGGGCCGACGTTTCGGTCATCTTCAGGGCCCAATAAATGCAAGAAAGTATATATATTTTGCATTAGGCAGCTATATGTATGATGCTCATCAGGTGAGAGAACTTATTGGGCCCTGAGGATGAGAGAGGATGAGAGACTGAAACGTCGGCTCAATAAAATATTTAAAAAAGCCTCTGCTTTCGCAACCCTTCCTTGATGCAACTCTACATCCACAACTACACTATTTATTTAAATCATTTAGATACCAAGTAGTAATAATTAATAAAGTTTAGAAAAGACTAAAAAAAAAAAGATAATAAATTTTCTCTCGAGTGAAATGCTTTAACTATAGAAAATGAATAAAATAAAATTTTAAAGAATGTTGTTAATTGAAGAGCCTCTGCTGTTTGCTCTGACGCCTGACGCCTATCTATCTATCAATGGTGTGTTTGGCGTCGTCAAGTGCAAATAGCCCAATTGTGATAATGTGATAGAGCAATTAGATAAGGTAGGGAGGCTCATACAGGGCTCAGCTTTAATTAAAAGGCCAAGACGTCGTTTGATTAAACAACTGGCTCTTCTATTAATTAATTTCTTGCACTTAGTAAATCGCCTCTAATTCGTCATTTGTCACCCCCGCCCTGTCGCCTGACCGCATTCATTTGTCTCCCCCTGAAGGCAGGGGGCGTGGCCGTCTGACGCCCCGCCCTAGATGACGTCACGCCCGGGGCGGGACCACGTTCTAGTGGGCGGAACTTCCTCTAAACGGCTAATAACATACTAAACGTTTGGTAATATCAGCCCGGTACTCGTCATCATCGGATCTCTCATCCGTTTTATCCACGTGGTGACTGGACCACGTGTTATGGACTAAATATGTCGACGGCAGTGCAGTGTAATGAACCTGAACTGACGGCGGCCTCCACACCGCCACCGGCGCACAGTAAATCGTTTTGTATTGAGGCGATATTGGCACGAAGCGGTGAGGATGTCTCGGCACGTGGTAGCGATGACGGATCACCACGATCCCTTAGTCCAGCAATATCGCCGGGTTGTGAGACAACAATGGGCATGCCAACCACATCGGCAGCTCAGACGCGATGCTCGCCTTTAGCACTACCTGGTGCGGCGAGCTCACTTGTGCCAAGACCGGGTGTACTCGGGGCACCGTTACTACCCGCCACGATTTATGGATTCCCCGGTCATTTACTACAAGGTAGTGGTACGTCGGCGTTTCATCCACTAGAACAAGCCAAGAGTCTAGCTGCCAACAGCGGATCAGCAGGGGCACAAAACGCAGCTGCAGCAGCTGCGGCACAGAACGCTGCTGCTGCTGCTGCCGCCGCCGCCGGACAACAACAGTTCCACCCCATGCAGTTGGAATGGTTCGCGAGGACCGGGATATTCTACCCTCGGCTACCAGATCTCACAGGTCAGCTACTACCAACGATTATTTTACATTCAATGCAGTTAGTCAAAATACCTGTGTGTTAAGAAATATAAAATTTTTTGTCAAAAAACAACAACAAATAGTCTCGTTTTTAAAATAAAATTTTAATAAATTAATTTGTGAAGTTTCTTTGTTGTCTATTTTGAGCAAATTCTTCTGCAAACGTCTTAAAAAAATTAAAACGTTGTCAGTCAGTTTAAAGAGATGACATTAATACAAAAAAGTAATACTAGTCAACCTGAATGGTAGTGGTTTGCAGAATGTGTTTCTGAATTCCGGGGGATAAACGTATGATTTCTAGAAGCATATACACGTGAGTGATTTTAAATAAAAATTTGAAGACAAAATCAACAAAAAATGAAACAAAAGTTGAAAGAATTGCTTGCTCTTTGTTAAATGATACCAGCAGAAGAATCGAAGTTCAATTTTTGGATTTTAGAAAAATTTCATCTTAGCTGCATTTCCAAAAAAACATTTGATATAATAATTAATTTTTATGAAAATAGGACAAAACGAAATTCCAGGACCGCGCCTGGGGACATACATGATTTTTATTAACGAATAAATTTTGTGAAAAGAGAGAATCAAAATAAATAGAATTTGTCGTTTGAATTATTATTTTATTTCTTGGAGAAACCAAATTTGAATTATTTGTTCACTTGAATATTTCTATTGTTTCTTTTGTTGTTGTTCATTAAATATAAAAATTTCAAACTCTTTTCTAATATTTCTTTTATTGACCTGTGAATTAACTCCTTGGACTCCTCTAGAAGAAAAATAATAATCTATCGATAAATTCTATTCACATTGATTCTCTCTTTTTGCATGATAATTGTAAAAAGTATTTATTTAGGCTATAGACACCTAAATTTGCGGTTTGTCTCGAATATCGAAAGGTTTTTTTTCTTTTCTTTCATATGATCAAAACTCGTATCCCGCAAGTCTGGGTCCGTGAAGAAAATTGATATAATTAATAGGTATTTATTAATTATTAAATTAAACGTATCCGCACAGCCAACAATTCTTTTCTAATAAACGTTATAATAAAGGTATTTATTTCGCCAAAAAAATTAATCTTAATCATATAAACTTTTGACATTAATTGTGGTTTATTTGTAAAAATTATAACGTTTCGGCCTGTGGCCTTCTTCAGGTACAATTTAGTTAAGACTACACAGATGTAATAACCTTTGTAATCTTAACTGAATTGTACCTGAAGAAGGCCACAGGTCGAAACGTAAAAATTTTTACAAATAAGCCACAGATAAACCGAAAACAAAATTCTTTTATTAATTGTCAAACTCCAAAATTCTTTAATTTTATTTATCGTTAAAAAAATGCTCCAAAATATTTTTACTTTTTAATTTGAAAATAAAAATCTCATTGTTTATAAAAATCAGAGATGAATAGATGCAGCAGAAAAGTTTCAAAGTAGGCATTGCTTCTTGTTAGTTAATAAATACAAAATACAAAGTTAATCAATCGAAATTTTAATACAGGCAGGGGGCCAGGCGATAAAAATTAAAAATTGTGTAGCCCATTTAACATTTCATACAATTTTATTTGCTATGTAGCGTGACGTCCGCAAAATAATATCTAATTAAAAATTTACAGTCTAATCTCGTTAATTATTTTTGAAGTTTTTGCATGTATTTATTAACTCTGATAGCGTAAAAAGTATGCGCCGCCGGGAGTCCAACCACAATCTCTCGACAGTGAGTGCCACAAGTGCCTGATGTGCTGGAGCCTTGAGCTTAGGCAACCAAAATACTTAGCCGACGGACGTGTTTGTTTTTTAAAATAGCTTTTCCTCGTCAGTTGCATTAAAAAATACTATAACATGTTTCGATGCATTTATTAGTGTTTCATCATCAGTCCTTTAATTGATTTTGCTCTAATAAATGCACCGAAACGTCCCCGGAATATCACTAGAGCATTCAAAATAATTTCTTTTTGGCTGCCTCTGCCCGTCCTCTCGGCGTTATCATCAGCCACCACCTTGTTAATTCTATATTCCCGGAGCACGAGTATCGACGACAACATACGCAACAATGCAAGATCCGTGGTTCGACTCCCGGCGATAGCTTTTTTCGGTTATTCTGACAAGTTGATAAATATTAAATACATATATGCACGACTATATTTTATTTACATTACATGTCGGATGATAAAAAAAAAATCTTTGAATCAGAGCATCTTTATGTAAATAATAAATATTTATAAAAGTGTTTAAACTTAATTATGTACAAAATAATTTGATGCTTAATGTAATTTAAATTTTTTTTTTTTTCATCACGGTCAATATTTATTTTAAGATATCCGGCCCTTACATCGTACTCTGGGGCTTAAACAGGTGCCGTTTCGGGGTTTGTTCTTCTCAAGGGGGAGGGAGGGGGGAGGGAGTCTCTCCCTTTTTTTCTCTCTCTCCCTTCTCAAAAAAGATTTTCTCCCTTTTAACGGGTTTATAGCAAATCGAAATCAAACCAAGTAGTTGATTCGGATTCTTTTATGTTTCTATTTATTGATATTAGCTCGTAAAAAAATAATAAATTGATAATTAATCTCTAGGCTACTGAATAATGAAGACTAGAGCAAATTGGGCTTGGGCAAATTTTTTATTTCCAAAACACTTAAATAGAAAAAGACAAATTTCGAATTTCAGGGAGTGGGCATAGGCTACTTTATTTTTTCTATTTATTATTATTTTTTTTCTCTTTATTCTCTGCCTTTTGGCAATAGCGTAGCGAAGGGGGGCAAGGGGGCTCATCATGCCCCAGGCGCTACTCACAAAGGGGCGCCAAATGGTCCGCAAAACAAAAAATAATTTTAATATCCGGGAAAAAAAATTTTCCGCGTGACGGGAAAATTTGGTTCCGCAAAAAAAATAAAATTTTTCCGCAGGAAGAGGTAGGCCTAAAATGATTTTAAAGGCAGGAAAATTTTTGAGTTCTGGGGGGCGCTAAAAAGGTATTGTGCCCCGGGCGCGAGTTAAGCTCGCTACGCCACTATGTACGCCGCTACGCAATATTTACAAAATGCTTAAGCCTATATTAAACTAAATCAAACATAATTGTCTATAAAAATATATCAGTGCTTCTTAAAGTAGTGGGCCGCGGCCCCCTAGGGGTCTATGGATTATTCCCAGGGGGGCCGCGGAGAATCGCAAATGGAACAAATAAGAATTGTTAAATAAATTTAAATATTTGAATTATAATTATAAAATTTCCAAAATGTATATTTGCTAATTTTTTCCCCAAATATACAAAACTTAATGTCAAATTACAGGAAGCTTATTTTTCAATTGCTTTACTTGTCACAAAAAAAAAAACTCATAGCGTTGCCGAAGATCTTGTTTTACCAACAGCAATAAGAATTTGTGAAACGATTCAGAGTTGAGAAATAGCTGAGCCTCTTAAGAAAATTCCTGTATCCAATGTTCAAATTAAAAACAGAATTGACTGTAGGACCCCTATTTCGGAAAATGTTACAGAAACATTGCTTTTACGCAGGAAATTAGCCATTCAGCTCGAGGAATCTACTGATAACATAAATAATGCCAATGCATGCATTTATTAGTAAGTGTATGCGAAATTCAAAATTATAAATCGTTTTTAACCAATCTGAATTAAAAAAAAAAATAGGGGAGCCCTCGGGCTTGGCGTAGTTGATATCGAGTCTGCCTTGTATACCAAGGGTGGAGGGTTCGTGTCCCAGGCAGTCCGATGATTTTATTTAAGCCGTTTGGATTTGGATACCAAATGGCTTAAATAAGAATGCCTGGACTCCCAATGGATATATTTACAAATAACGAGTATCATATAAAGGCTTATATGGCCTAAGTTGCCGAAAAGACTGTGTGGAATGTGATTGTGAATGGGAAAAAAGTGTAGGTGTTTAAAGAAAACAAGGGCACCGTGAGATGTTGACTTAGGGTACAAAGGGGCCGTGACTTCAAAAAGTTTAAGAATCACAGGCCTATATAAAGTACAGTATATGAAAAACATTTTACAATTAAACACAATATTCAAAATATACATCTCTAAATTTTTTCTATTTATAAATCATTTAACATTGCACAATATTTGTAGAGAAATTTTTTTAACCATGTTAAATTCCATGTTAAATTAGATGAAGCACAGGAACCTTTTTCACAATTGTGGCGTGCCAAGTTGAATAGATTAGGAAAGGTGTATGCTTACTTCTTGGCAATGAGAAAAATGACTTTTAGAGTGCTTTCTCCGAATATTTCGAAGGCATTTAATAGCACTTCTTCATCAGCGGCTGTACAAAATTACAAAAAGTAATAAAATAATTAGAGTGAGTTTACACAAATTTAAAAAAAATATTAGTATCATACCTCACTCTAATGCCACATACAAGTTATAATTTCAGAGCCAAACTTTAGATTGGCAGGTCTACAGTATGCATTTACAACCAGCTGTCTCGAGCAATAAGGCGTCAATGACAAATAATCATTTTAATTATATCAAATAGGTGGCTCAAATTAATCGAAATGCCAATGAATCTATTTAAATAGATGAATGTATTTGGTTTAAAAAAGAGAAATGCCAATAATGATCAGATTGGGAAAAAATAACTAAAATTATTTATTGAATTTATTACTAGGGGATTTATAATTTTGAATTTCGCATTACACTTACTAATAAATGCATGCATTGGCATTATTTATGTTATCAGTAAATTCATCGAGCTGAATGGCTAATTTTCGTCGAAAAACTTGTCGACTTTTAATGAACCTCTTGGTCCAAATCCTATTGAATTTTTCCATTTTTCTTCTTTTGAATGTCTAAAAAATTTATCAAATTTAGATTTTTCTTTAGCCGGTTCAAATTTGATTGTTTTGAATAGAATTCGGCATCCAAAAGAATAGACAAATACTAAGTACGACTTTTGGCAAATTATTGTTCTAGCGATTTATTGTTAACCTTTGGTCAAACTCTTTTATAGATGCATGTATTCTTCTTAAGTGGTGTGCTGTAGTTGTTTTTATAGGAAAAAAACATCAATTTTCACCAAATTTTTATTAAATACAAGGTGATTATTTCCAAATATTCCGGAGACCTATTGGCACTCCTTCCTCCGTCGGTTTCAGCTCCTCCACCGCATATGCCCATTGATCGTTCGACAATTATCAAATTATTTTCACTGAAGGAGTTGGAAATAAAATTATTGAAAATTTAGCGTCTTCTTTTTCCTAAGTATTATTTATTGTTTATGAAATCGCTGGGTAATTAAATCGTAGGTATATACCATATAGTGATTGAATTTTTTTAAATCGGTGGGAGTGGATTGTTTGATTCGACTGTCGAGTAATTTTTCTACTTATGTGGATAATTCAACTCTCAGCTATTTTATCTTGTGATTATTTACTAAAAGGAATTTGCGAATAAATTGTTTTTCAAAGATTCTTAAATGTAAACATATACGGCGTTTATCTAAATGTACATTCACTAGCTTTCATCAAAACAAGCGCCATCACATACCTGATCACTTCTCAATCTCTATTTTATAAATATAAACAAACATGTACCACATATATATTCGGTAAATAAATAATTATATTAGGTTTATAAATTAATGCCTGAACATGCGTTCGACTGTGCGAAATATTTGTTGAATAAATAATTTAGTATCTTAAATCAGTATCTTAAACAGAGATGTGCTCTGTCACTCCTTATCTGGAGTGAGAGAGCACATCACACAACTTCAGAATACTTTCCGTATAGATTTTTTGTGTCGAGATACGAGTATATAAGTTATAAGTAGAGACCACAAAAAACATAAAAATGGAAAAAGGCTTAAAACCTAAAAATTGAATAAAATTTTAATACATAAAGTTGAAAAACATCTCATACAATTTTTACTCATCCAATTATACATTTTTTTTAAATAACTAAATATTCCCCCCCCCTCGAAAAATATTTTTTTCGGACCAAATTTTTCACTCTCAAATTTTTTTTTACAATCTATAATTTTTCCCTCTTTTTGATTTTTTTTTTTTGGCCCTCTCCCTCTCCCCCCCTTATTCACGTCCCTGTTGTATGGTGTGAAGGGTAAAAATTATAAATATTCGTAAATAGTTCAAATAAACGAAAAAAAACATAACTCAAAACAAATAAATCATCTCATCACTTAGTTTTTCCTAATTCGTATAGAAATTAATATCTAATTTTTATAAATTACAAACTTTTCAATCTCTCTAGTTATAAGTTTAGTTACCGAGAGTAGGCCTATAATAAAACCCAAGAAATACAAACAAATAAGTTTGGGGGAATATTAGAATACAATTTAAAGAGTAACTAACTGAAAAATAAATGAAATACTATAATACTAGAAGTTTTTTTAGTCAATTTTATTGAAAAGCTCCGTGTTAATGTTGCATGACAGAGGAGTTGCGACTCCACTCTGCCAGGCCCCCACTCAAACTAATAAGACTGACCCTATCTGATTTTAATTCTATATAATTATTATTTATATCTTTTGTTTTGTTTGTTACTATTGTATTTAAATTTGTATTGGATTTGTTTGGTCCTAGCCACCGAGGACTCGGGCCTCTAAGGGGGCCGTTAATAAATTGATTTATTTTTTTTTATTTTTTTATTTACGTAATTCAAGGTCGAAAAAGTTGGTACATGCCAGGAGTTGAACCACGGATCAGCAGCACATTTTAAAATTTTGTCTGGGGTGTTAAATTTTAGAGTTTTTTTTTTTTTTATTTTTATTCAGTTACTATAATGCAAGTGTCTCAGTTACTGAAAAATATTTAAAAAGTTTTAAGTTAAATAACAAAAAAACAAAAAAAAAGATATTATTTGCAGCCTCAGACTTGATTTTGCCAATCTTAAGAGATATTGATAAGAAAAATCAATATATAATTTTCTTAAACTAATATTTGATTTTTTTTTTGATCGTTAATACAGTACATATAACTTATTGTAAATTTTCTTATCAAAAATGATAGATGAAAAAAAAAATAAAAAAATAAATTAAATAGATTAGAATGTAAAGTTAATTCTCAACCGTATGGGGGATTGGGGGAGGTGGCGGGGGGAGGGGGGGGGGGGTATTTTCTTAATTGGTTAATTGGCTAATGATGGAGGCCTTTTGATTTTCAAGTTTGTTTGTCCTATAGTCAGCTGATTGGCAATTAAGTGCAATTGGTGTCTCCCTTGGGCGTGTGATTAAGCCGGTAGGGCGTGAGGTGCCCCTCCTCTCTCCGCTCTCCATTTGGGGGGGGGGGGGGCAGCCCGCCTTCCCAATCCGCATTAACCTGAACGCCCACCCCCAGCAGGCCAAATGCAATTATGATATAGTCCTCTCTCTTCCATTAACCACACCTTGATAAAAGACTACAAATGACAGACGTGTCTCAGACTACAAATTTAAACTCTCTGATTGTAATTCAGTCATAAGGAAAATAAAATTCGCTCTTACTAACAATATTTATTTATTTCTCTAGTGTGATAGAGCATTGTTTGGAAACGAGGATCTATGCTTTGATTGTAGGTTTCATTGTAGTAGTTAAAAGACATGACTATCTCGTTTTATTTAACCAATCAAGGCCACAAAATCCTGAACAGCCTGGCAACCCGCAACAAAAAGAAATGAAAGAATAACAGGAACAGGTGTTCTTATATTTATAGGACCGTAGTTTCTGCTTCAATTCCTAGTGAACATACGATAACACTCAGAAGATTTAAACTTTCGACCGTTGGTTCTCGTTGAAACATTTTGTAAATTAAAATTAAATATACAAATTAAACACTAGGTTATTTGTTTCAAAGGTTTTATTGAAGAATGTAATCACTTCTGATGATGACAAGAAATTGTCGAAATACGTATTAAGTGTTAATTTTTAATTAATAAAACCTTTGAAACAAATAACCTAGTGTTTAATTTGTATATTTAATTTTAACACTCAGAAATTAAATATGAATACAATACGTGGCATTAACTCTAAAAAGTTGATTATTTTCAGTAAAAGATCGATTCTTGACTAAAGACAGAGTCGACTTTTACATCTCTATTTACAGATAATTTTAATATTGATACATAATATTTGGCCCCTGTTACGCATTAGTGTGTCAAGCGCCAGCTACCGAGTTTTGAGAAAATTAACATAAAAGTTTTTTGTTTTGATTAGATTATATATAATTTTTTTTGTTAATTGTGCAAGTAACATTAAATATAATTTTTTAGGACATATTTCATAAAAAATACTATTAATTAAAGCATTTGAAACAATATTCCGTGCTTAACTCAATTTTTAATTTTTTTGGCGCTTGACACACTATTGCATAACAGGGTCCATATAATAGTTCTACACATGTTTTACACTAAAGCCAATGTATCTAAGATGACATATAAATAAAGGATTAATTACTCATTACAATTATTTATTAAAATGTGTAATAAGAATTAAAATTTTCTACTTAAAAGAAATAGAAAAAATTATCACATCAGCTGCAAGAAAGCATCTCTTCGAATAAATAAACGAGCTACCCGATAGAGCCTAGAACAAACAAAATTCAATGAAAATTAAAAAAAAATAAAAAAATATTTTTAGGCCTCTTTTATGAGATGTCAAATAAAATTAAAAAATCTGGTGTGATGGTCGCAAAGCACACAGCTTACCTTCGGTAATCGAAAGTTGTGCTCTGTGCTTGTCACACCAGATTTTTTGTGTCGACATATATTTAGTTTTCCACCGATATATTAGAATTCCCCCCCCCAAGATATACCATAAAATTTATAAAGATGGGAAAATATTTATATTTTGTTACCATGGCAACCATTTATCCTATCTTTCCTATGAAGTACAAGAGTAAAGTGGTCTTCAAACAATTTTGAGAGCAAAATGAGAATATAAATTTTAAAGAGCATCTAAAAAATAGTTGATTTATGAATTTTAAAAAAATCGTTGCAGCGAATTTTGAGAAAACAAAAAAAAAAAAAAAACTGAAAAATTACATCAGTAAAGTACTAGTACTCTTTGGTCGATTTTGTTCAAAAGCTTATGTGTCACGTCCCAGGGGGGGTGCCTAACTTAAATATAAAATTTCAACCTCCTAGCTCTTTCCGTTCTTGAGATATTTTGTTCACAGACAGATAACCACTTTTTACTTTCTCTACCTATGTATATATGTAATATATATATAGAGAGAAAGTATTGGTTCATGTCAAAAATTCGATGTCGAAATTTTGATGGATCTTCACGTTTTGAGGTCTCCTGAATCCAAAAAGTGGTTTTCGCGACATGGTCTGTCTGTCTGTCTGTCTGTGTGTGTTCAATTTTAAGCATGAAGGAATTGGAGCTACGAGGTTAAAATTTTATATTTAAGGTAAACACCCCTTGGGACCGGAAAATAAGCTTTAATCAAAATCGGCCAAAGAGTACTAGTACTTTACTGATGTACTTTTTCAGTTTTTTTCGATTTTCTCAAAATTCGCTCTAACGATTTTGATTAAAATTCAAAAATCAATTATTTTTTAGATGCTCTTTCAAATGTATATTCTCGTTTTGCCCCTCAAAATTGTTTGAAGCACACTTTACTCTTGTGCTTCATAGGAAAGATAGGAGAAGTGGTTGCCATGGTAACAAATATAAATATTTTCCCATACTTATAAATTTTACATCTTAATTCATATGTTCCGTACTGTCGGGAACTAAAAATATGTCGACACAAAAAATCTGGTGGACAAGCACAGACACAACTTTCGATTACCGAAGGCAAGCGCCGTCACACCAGATTTTTTGGATTCAGGGGACCTCAAAACGTGTATATCCATCAAAATCTCGACATCGAATTTTTGACATGAATCCAATACTTTCTCTCTCTATATATTAACATATATATAGAGGTAAGAGAAAGTAAAATTAAAAGTGAGGGAGGGTATCAAAGTGAGAAAATGATATTCATTGATTTATCAATTGCAATTAGGCTCATCGCTAATTGAGCTACGAATTTCGTAATTATTTTATCTGTTAATTAATTTCCCTATCCAATATTGACAACTGAACAGCTCACTTTAATCATTGCCATTTAATCATCATCATCATCGTCATGATCGACATTAAGTTTCTCATTTAATTAAAAAAAGAAAAAACTCTGTTGTGACTGACCGCACATCACGATACCATCTCTTACCTACTTAAAATGTTGGTTAATGCAAAACATATACAAATTAACTAGGTAGAGCTTGCTTGAAAAAAGATCAATCAACGCTCAAATGGACTGTAAATAAGCCAGTCAATATATCGTTTAAGATAACAAAATGCGAGATGAGTTTGTTTTTTAATAAGGCTCTATTAATCAATAAATTAATTAATTTGATATCAAATATGTTTGAGGAATAACATACTGGTATAGTCAAAGTCAGGGATTCCAAACTTTTTCGGTTTGCGGCGCCCTTAATTTTTTCGTGGCGCCCCATGTCAAATTTTCAGAGCAACCCTTATGGTACTAATAGTTCAATAGTTTTTCTTCATTTCAAATTAAGATACGCTTTGATATATCTAGACCTCTTATGTTTGCAATTTTATTTAATAAATCATTAATACTCCAGACTAATTTTTCGACTGATAGCGAAAAAATAATATAATATTTTGTATTGGAAAATTTTCACGGCGCCCCAAGAGGACAGCTACGGCTCACAGTTTAGTATAAGTAATACTGTGTTTATTAACTGTCTTATATTTTTATAAGTTATCGAAATGGTTGATTAAAAAAATGTGACTGGTCGCACAGCACACATGAAAGTTTCCATTAAAAAAATATATATATAGACTTTATATATTTTTTTTAACAATGAAATAATCACAAGTAGAAAACGGGGGAGACTTAATATTGTCCCTCACTGTACATTCGAATTTCAAGCTGTAAAATTTATAAGTATAAGAAAATATTTATATTTTCTTACCATGGTAACTATTTCTCCTAATTTTTATTTTTTTCTTATTTTAACGGTTAATTACTCATTAACTTATTGTTATTTGTGAAACATAACCTGCCCGGGACTCTCACAAACATACACAAAAAATTTCATCAAAATCGGTTCAGTCACATACACACGTACAGAAGAATTATATATATAAAGAAAAAAAAGAAGAAGAAGAGAAGAAGATATGCTGTATAATGACTACCTTTATGCTAATTTTCGATGTAAGCGTATGTTTTTATTTTATTACAATGGATTTTATAATTTTTACTGTATATCGAAAACTAATCATTTATTCATATGTACAATTTGTAGACGGACTGAGAGAAGTGAATTAAAAATATCTCGAAACGTCTCAGGGAGATATTCTGCCAAATATCCCAAGATCTAAATGTCCACAAAGATTGACAGATGAAACGTGTCAACTTGACTCCTGATTTCGTTTTTTTATCAAAAAAATCCGTTTCGAAATTCATAATTTTTTCTTAAAAACCGATTTTTTGAAAACCGACAAATCCTAAAAGAGACCAACAAAAAACATAAAATAAATTGTTTTTTTTTTATTGTGAATTTTCATACAAGACAGCAGAGTATTTTTTGAATTTTTAATATTAATAAAATAAACTATTTAATTCAATTAATTCATGTAATTTTGTTTTTTTTTATGTCAACGATTTAAAAATTAAACAAATCTCTTTGATTATTTTTACGATGAACATAAAATAATTTTGATTTTGATGTAATAGTGCCACAGAGCAGCGGTGGGGTTGGGGGGTCGTTAAATTTTAACTATCGCTGCGTCTGTCTGATCTCTGAAAGGCGAGTTGCTGAGTTTGGAATGCCAACGAGCAAACGGGGGGTTGGTTCCTTTCCTTAACGAGGCCACCACGTTCACGTTCAACGCCCGTGGGGGTGGTTGATTTCCCCTTCCCTTCTCTCTCTCTCTCTCTTGAAGAAGAGAACACGCCATGAGGATCGTTGCTAGTTAGGCTCCAGATGGTGGCGACGTATCTGAATGCGTGATCACCCTGCAAATGAGACGCCCACCTTGATCCCAACTTGCTAAACAAACACCCTCTCAGCTCTATATCCAACCAACCCCCAACCCCCATTAGTCCTTATCATTGAAAATGGCATTCTTTGGCCGAAATAATCATCGAGTTTTTGAAACAATCATCAACAGATATTCGACTTGATTTTAATGAATACAAGTGACGCAAGACTAATTTAAATCAGTAGGTTGGACTAAGCAACTTTGCCCACTGTTATAAGAAATAATTGTAGTAGGCCTATATATTATTTTATTAAATAGAGGGTAGCACAAATGAAAAATTGCAGCTATAGTTTCACTTTATTTATTTAATTTAAATCAGGAATAAAAAAAAAAAACAGAAGAATATGCAGTCAGGATTTTTTCTTTAAAAAATAGGCCTATTTTTTCAACAGCTGACGTTTCGGCCTTGATCAAAGTCATCTTCGGAACTGCTAGTTGTCATTATATGGGCCTGCATATATTTAGTATTGTATTCAGGCTTTTGATATAACATTAGAAAAATATTTCTTTCTTCTAATACAATATTTCTTTTGTCCCTAATGTGACAATTGACTCCAGGGCCCCCGATGTACAATTTCATATAATAACATACAATAATTAGATGAGATTGTACTACCCTGGAGTCTATTTTCTCATTAGGCACAAAAATATAAGAAAGAAAAATTTCTTTATTAAACAAAAAAAATATTTGTATTAGAGTGAGGTGGATAGCTGAGTAGATCTTGTAGTAAGGAAGAAAGAAAAGAGCGAATGCAGCTAAGTTTTTTATTTTATTAATCGCTTCAAGCCGACGTTTCGGTCCGATATATCGACCCTGATGATGGTCGTATATCTGACTGAAACGTCGTCTTGAAGCGATTAATAAAATAAATAAACTTAGCTGCAATCGCTCTTTTCTTTCTTCCTTACTACAAAAAAATATTTTTCTAATGTTTTATCAAAAGTCAATACCAAATATATGTAGACCTATATAATATCAACTAGCAGTTCCGAAGATGACTTTAATCAAGGCCGAAACGTCAGCTGTTGAAAAAATAATATATTTTTTAAAGAAGAGTGTCTGTCGGGTGAGATTATCTCCCACTTTCCTACCCTAAGAGGAGTCATCGACAATGTTGTATTATTTGCGACATGCTGGTCCCGAACCCGAGTTGTGTTCCAACTTCAGCCACGTAATCCACAGCTTAACCGCCTTAGCCACCTTCATAGACCTAACTAGTTTTAATTTTTTGTGAAATATTCAATCTAAACTTTAATAAGATTGACATATCTTTCTTCAGTCATTAGTGTCAGGCCGTTGACACGTTGTGATTACTCTGAAGGGTAATTTTCATGCGAATAATATTGAGGTGGGTTCCTTTTTCCTTCCTCAGGAGGAGGTATCTCAAATAGAGGTGAATTTGAACTCAAGTTGTCATCAACTCAGGATTATAAGCTTAGCTGCTTTATCCCCTCGGCTAATCGCCTCCTTGACATAAATAACCAGAGATAGAGAAAAAATACATATTTAATTATTATTTAATTTATAAAATAGCATAAATCAATAGTGGTAGCATATATTTAAATCGAGGTCTTTACTCCCATTACAAGCCTTTCCTCTATTAGCAGTAGAACGACAATTAATAAATTTCCTTCCTCGTGTCCCTCTCTCTGTATATGGGATCTCATACATCAGAGTGGATGTGTGCGTGAGTAGAGTGAATGCAATCAACGCTATTAGTCGCTTGAGCGGGTCCATCGAGATGTTTTCAAACAAGAGACAAGGCGCCGTCCTTTGCGTTTGTTTGCGTGCATGTTAATCAGCTCAGCGTTGTCACAGCCTCCCATCATCTCTCTCTCTCTCTCTCTCTCCTTTCTCTCTTCTCTCTTCTCTCCCTTTCTCCATCAACATCTGCATTAGAGCTTGTTTTGATTCTCTCTAAAAATACATATTTGTACAAGTTCACTATTTAATGCTATTATAATAACCTCCGAAAAATTGAGAGAGGCTTTTCCATAATAATATATTGGAAAAATATTTAGATTGAATATATATACTTAAAAAAATAATTATTTAAAAAAATGTTTACTTTTAAAAAAAATATATTTACATATATTAAAGTACCGTATATTTTTATAAGTATTTTAATTCATTAAAAAAAATACGAATTATTTCATCATAATAGGAGTGAGTCTAAAAAAGAGAGCAAGTTGAATGTGGCGAATTTGAAAGGAAATCTGGCACTGTCCAGGGGCGAGGGTTTAGGCATTTGCCCCCCCCCCCCTCTTCAACCACCCTACACTGAGAAACACATAAAAATTATCTTTTTATTATTTTTCCTCTCTATTTGATAATAAAAAGACTATTTTTAAAATTACATATAGTCTATAAATAAGCAATTTTTTTCACAAATCCCCCCCCCGGCGCATCTTCGTAAATACGTCCCTAGCACTGTCTGTATGCTAGGTCCCAGGGGTCAGTGTAAATATTTAATTTTACAGTGTAGTTCTTAATGGAAATAATGTCTAAAGATTTCAATTCATGACTATTTAAGTGGAGAAATTAATTAACAAAGTACACAGTATTGTACTTCACAGAGTAGAAGAAATGGATGAATGCTATGCTAACAAAATATAAATAGTTTCCTCTGAATGATAATAAATTTTATCTTTTGCTTTCTAAAACTAAATATATATATGTCCACACGAAAAATCTGGTGTGACAACTTTCGATTACTGAAGTCACACCAAATTTTTTTTCTTGAAGTAGCTAAGCGATAACAAAAATGTATTGTTATCATGGGTTGTTGTACCTGGACCTCAAAATTTTTTGTAACTACAATTAAGAATAGTTGAAGACTAAAAAAATGCAGATCGTAGGTTATTAAAAAATAAAAATAAAAATTGAAAAATTAAGTTAATGTAGGTGAAATATATCAATATTTCGAAATTTTTATATGGTGTGTTATATTTTAGGTAGAGTTAAATGATTAACGCCAAATGCCGGAAATAAAGATTTTGTTTTAAAATTTGTTAGAATGGAAACCTGGCGTAATAGTTTGTTATTTTTGTTTTGTTTAATGAAAATCATGAGAAAAATTTTGATTGGATCGATTATCGTTTTTTGTATGTATTAATAGTTAGTCAATCGGTTAGTCCGGCTAATCTACGGAACTGATCATTTTTTATTTATTATTTTATATTTATTTTTAATTAAAATATAAAACAAAAAAATTCTGGTGCGATTTAGACTCTATCTATATTTATTTAAATTAATAGATAATTTAATTGAAATGAATTATTAGAGCATGAAGAAAGAACGAGCTCGCAGTTAACACCAACTAATAACTTAATTTCATATTTTCCTCTATTCATTAACTCAATCATCGTTTTTTATTTTTATTTTTTAAAAGATAAGATTTACTAAGAAAAGAAATATTTTCATTTCCCCCTTCAAATCAATACAGAATAAAAACACGGGGATAAAATTTTATTGATAATGGTCCATGAGAGGAAATATTTAAAAAAAAAAATGTAATAAACCCGGAACATTTATCGTTGTTGCCACGAAAAGAGCTGAGTTTGATTAAAAATACGATTGGACGAATTAATAAATAAATGAAATATTTGAGTTTATAAGTGGAAAAAAAAATATTTTCTTTTTTTTAGAAATTTATGAAATTTGATAAGGAATTAAAAAAAAAATTAATGTACCTAGTATAATAAATTTTCTCTTATAAACTTGAAACGGATAAGATAGTTGAAGGCAAAAAAAAAAAACAAATATTCCCACGATTCTATTTTATCTTGAAGTCTGGATATCTATCTCTAAACTAAATACACCAACCATCAACGGTTTTGGAATGGGAAAATATAGAAAGAATCAAATCTCCTTTCTAAATTACTGAGAGAAGAAGTCAGATGACCCTTTGAAAAATTCCCTGTGGTTACCAAACAAGAGAAATAAATAGGGATGGGGTTTAAATGACTTGAGTTGCCTAGAAAAGGCCTTAAACAAAAAAAATCTGGTGTGACTGGTCGCACATGACACAACTTTCTCTTACTCTTCTGGAAGAGAAAGTTGTGTACTGTGCTTGTCACACCAGAATTTTTGTGTTGAGATATATTTAGTCCGACAGTATTTTTTTTTTTTTTTTTTTTAACACTCACTTTTTTCTCATTCACACAGTCTTTTCGGCAACTTAGGCCATATAAGACCTTGACGATAACCGTTATTTATGAATTTATCTATATTAGGGTCCAGAGGCATTCTTATTTAAGCCATTTGGTATCCAAATGGCTTAAATAAAATCATCGGACTGCCTGGGGTCCGAACCCGCGATGTTTGGTATATGAGGTTAGCACGCAAACCTCTACGCCAAACCCCGAGGGCTCCGACAGTATTTGAATTCAAGATGTGAAATTTATAAACAGAAAAATATTTATATTTTTTTACCATGGCAACTATTTCTACATTTCCTATGAAGTACAAGAGTAAAGTGGTCTTCCGAAGATTTCAATGACAAAATGAGAATATACATTTTAAAGAGCATCTAAAAAATAATTGATTTTTGAATTTTAATCAAAATCGTTGGAGCGAATTTGAAGAAAATTGAAAAAAAAAACTGAAAAAATCTGGTGTGACTGGGCACAGCACACAACTTTCTCTTACCTTCGGTAATCGAAAGTTGTGTACTGTGCTGTCTCACCAGATTTTTGTGTCGACATGTATTTAGTTTCCGGCAGTACATTACATTCGATTTTCAAGATGTACAATTTATAAGTATGGCAAAATATTTATATTTTGTTACCATGGCAACCATTTCTCCTATCTTTTCTATGGAGTACAAGAGTAAAGTGGTCTTCAGAAGATTTCAATCACAAAATGAGAATATACAAATGTATATAAAGAGCATCTAAAAAATAATTGATTTTTGAATTTAAAAAAAAATCGTTGGTGCAATTTTGAGAAAATCGAAAAAAACTGAAAAAGTACATCAGTAAAGTACTAGTACTTTTTGGCCGATTTTGATTAAAAGCTTATTTTCCCGGTCCCGGTGGATGTTTAACTTATATATAAAATTTCAACCTCCTAGTTCAATTCCTTCATGCTTTAAATTGAACCCATACAGACACACAGACAGCCAGACAGACCATGTCGCGAAAACCACTTTTTTGGATTCAGGGGATCTCAAAACGTGTATATCCATCAAAATCTCGACACCGAATTTTTGACATTAATCCAATACTTTCTCTCTATATATATTATCATATACATATAGGTAAGAGAAAGTAAAAATTAATTTTGTGATTTTTAAGATCTTCATTGAAAATTTTTTTGTTTTATGTCCTAATTTCCCCTTTCTCTTTGTTCTAATTCACTATTGTCCATTTTACTCTATTAATTTTCCTAATTCCCGCATCCAAAATTTCGACGTATGATTTCTTTTTCCTCACTGAAAACAAATTATTAGAAACGAAAAATTGATTAGATGAGAAAAATTGATTTATTCGAGTCGAGAATTGCTACAAAAGTTTTTTTCTTAAAAACAAGAAAGGAAAAGACATTTTATCTCTACCTAAACTTGATTGATAATAAATGAGATTTTTTAATCTCTCTCTAGTTTATATTTTGATATCAATTAAATGACATGGAACTTACATTGATTTAGCATGTTTGAGCTAAGCAAAGGTTTATTTAGGAGATAATCCAAACCTGAGGTACCGACTCTCTCGATTAGGATCTCCATTAACTAACTACTTAAAGGAATTGTTTGTCGTTAATGGCTTTGCATGATTTTTTGTTAAAAACATACGCTCCAATGACCAAAAAAGAAGTGTTTTTTTAACTAAAAAATGTTAATGGCTTGCTTGCTTGCCATATATTATTATTATCCAAATAAACCATTAAAAGCAAACTTTTCTTCATTAAAACCGAACATTTGTTAACAATATGATTGTTTATCTATCCGCCGGTGGCCATTACAATGCGAGGAGCGAGAGAGGAGCCATCTGGTGTGAAAACACTTGACGACCTGCTGCACTAGGCACTCGGCACTAATGGACGTGTTTACCTGGCTGCGTCAACATCAGGCCACATGATAACCTGCCACTTATCTCTCCTTCCTTCCCTTCGTCACCATCATCATCATCATCAGAATGGATCAATGCATCGCGCAATTCATGTCAGAGACTTCATCAATGCTTTGCTCTCTCACGCCGTCTTTCCTTTCAATCAAAATATCATCAATCATCTATTTTATCCTACTGGTGGGTGTAATCAAATATAAGCCCGAAAATCTATTAGAACAAAACAAATAGCTGTTTTATTTAAATTTTTATTTATTTATCATTAATCTAACGGAACTCTTAATTTATACACAACATGCACATTTCTTAAATGTAAATAAACTGGATGATTTCCTCATCTACAGTAGAATAAACGGCCTTGGACTTGGTGGGTGTAGAGCCCTGGCAGGTGGATTGTGCTCTTGTTATGAATGCATAAAGCAAGGTTGATTCACTTCAAGATTTTAATCTTGGCAGGCGCGATATTGACTTTAGATATCCATGGCTTCCTGCATGCAGCCTTATCCCTAGAAGCCAACCATCCAAGTGCAGGCCTTGTTTAACTAAAAGATCTTACAAATGAAGGAGGAAACAAATTCCCACTTCATTTCTGTGATATTGACAGGAATAAAAGGATATTTTTATTTTTCAAGATCTTAACTTTGCGTACTATAAGCCAAAAACTTGTTTTCGTAATTCTTGAATGGCCTCATATCTTAAATTCTTTTCACATTTTTAATATAAATTTTACATATTTAATATAAGATAGACAAATAAATAGTGTATCATTTAATGCATTTACGCAAGCAACTGGCAGACTAAAATTCAATTTCGAAAGCCGGCTCGAACCTCTCACATACAACGAGAAGGGCCATTTTTACTATAACTATAATAGTAGTTTCTATTATATCACATGAGGCCCTCCCGTTTCGGGGAAAGTATATATGCCTTTTTTGACACGACACAGCCCCAGCTCTGATGATGGTCCAAACGAATCCGAAACGTTAGCCCTGGGCTGAATAATCAATAAAGAAACTTCACTGGCTGCATTTCCTTCTTTTCTTACCTCTTTCAAGATAAGAATTTGTATTTGCCTCTTGTAGAATATTTCTAAGATAAATAATTATTTGAATTCTTAGGGCATGTTGCTTCACTTCCAATTAACTAGGATATTCCTCGGATAAGATAATTGGCTATAACTTTCGATTCTTTTCAGTTCTAGTTAAGCTAATTAGATAATTAAATAAGAGCCCTAATCGTAGTTAACTAGCTAAGACCCAAATTTCGATATAAGGCTTAAGGGGATTTGGAACACAAGCCTGTTTTTTATTTTTTTTTTTTTTAGAGATTTTTACATTTTTGTTAAAAAATTAATTAGCTTTAATTAATAATTATTTTAATTTTTAATAATTTTTATAAATGATGTTTTATTAAGTTGCTAACTTCACAAAAATTGCCTTATACCACCCTAGCTTATTATATGTGAAAAACTCTTTTATTTTAACTCGAAGGTTAACCGTGATCTTGTTTATTATATCGATGATTTGTTATCTGTCGGTTAAATTTAGAATAAATGACTAGAAGAGAAGCAACCGGCATTCAATCAGTCAAAATTTCGGAAATTAACGCGCTCTTTTCTAAAAAATAAAAATAAAATAATCTCAATTTAGACGACCTACTGTATCTTTTAATCACGTCAAGTCTTGGCTATTTAAATTCAATTATAATAAAAACGAAGCCATTATTAATTAAGAAAAAGAATGATTATTCATTTTTACGACCTAGAAACAACGTAGAAATAAATCAGAGAAATATATTTTAAAATTATAAAGCGAAAAAGCATTTTTCTCTGATTTAATATGAAAAACCGCGACTTTTAACATGCAAAGAGGAGGTGGCAGCTCCTAAATGGGTGGTTGGGGGGGGAGGGAGGGGGGAGGCGAATAAGCTTTCAACTCTCTTTGTTTAACGAAACTTCTCGCCAAGAGAGAGAGAGAGAGAGAGAGAGCATTTCTCTTGTTAACTAATACTGAAGTAATGAATAATTCAGGGCTTCGTTATTATTCATCATCAGCGCTTACTAGATAATTGCGCCTCATGTACCCTAACATGGCGATAATTAACAAGGAAGCAGAGAGCGAGAGCGAGAGAGAGAGAGAGAGAGAGAGAGAGGGCCTGAAGAAGGTATGGGAAGGGTGCGAAACAGCAAAACACAATCAGCACCCGCAAACATTTTTATCTGCCTCTTGAATTAGGATAATGGCGCTTTTAAAAAATACTTTTCTGATTTTTTAGAGAATATATGAATAGAAGCGATGTATTATATATTAGTAACTGAAATTATTCAAATGTTACTTAATTATGTTTAGATAGACTATTAATTTCGCCCCCCTTAAATAGAAAAAAATTAAGATTTGAAATAAAATTTAGAAATTTAATTTAAAAAGTTGAGAAGGATAGATGAACAGCAAGTGTTATTGATTATCCGGATTTTTATTAGTCTGGATAATCGAGTTTTTAAAATTCCAAAAAGTACAATTTCTTGATTCATCATTTTTTGGAAAAATTGAGTCCCGAGTCACTTATATAGATTAGGCATGGAAAGAAATGCAGCAGAACTTCAGACACTCAAAAAATTGTTCCGCGGACTGCGTTCCGTGAATTCGTAGTAATAGTAGTAATATTTTTAATGTGAAAGCTTTTTCTAGAAATCAATTAAGTTACAATATCAAGGAGGTGAGCAGCCAGATGAAAAGAGCCTCTATTATTAAATAAAACTCTTTATTCATGACTTGTTTTCTCAACTAATTCAAATGAGATTGTCACAGATGTAACAACCTTTGTAATTTGTCTTGGAAACGATGTAACACCTGTTTAATCACTATTCTAAAATTTCTTTTGTAGTTTCTTTCAGGTATTTTGCTGTTGAACGGCGGAATCTAAGGAATTGTCGGAAGATTTAATCAAACCACCAATTCGTATCAGAGAAACGAAAATGCATCCTCGTTAACCGATAAAACTGATCCCGTAGTTCAACAGCGAAATACTTACCGTTAAAAGAAATGTTAAAATAACCTTTGTAATCTAGGCTGAATTGTGCCTGAAGAAAGCCACGGAATGAGTGGCCGAAACGTTGTAATTTTTATAAATAACGACAGTCAAACCGAAAATCAAATTCTTTTACTTTATTCACGACGTTTCGGCATAGATTCCCCGTAGTCCTTTCAAGAGTGCATAAGTCTTAAAGAGACCTATATTAAGTACTAGGTATTCTTGGAAGGCTGATGATGGCACGGTGAATCTATGCATAGGCGCCGGAACTGGGGGGGCAAGGGTACATTGCCCCCCCTGGCAACCTACAGGGGGGACAGAGGGGGGCAAAATTTCTTTTTATTTCATTTATTTTTAAAAATGATATATTTTTACTTTTGAAAATTAAAATCTTCTAAATTAAAAAAAATTAAAAGAGTAAGAAATTCATTTTTTTCCAAATTTTTTCCAAAAATTTTTGATAAAATCACTACCAAATTTTTTAAAATTTTAATTTTATTAAAATTGTGATTTTATTTAAAATTTTTAAAGTTTTATAGTAGATTTGTTTTTGTTTTATACTATTTGAACATATTAAATTATTTTAATTTTCTAAAAAAAATTTTTTGCCCCCCCCTGATTCAAATTCGTTCCGGCGCCCCTGAATCTATGTTGAAACGACTTGAAGTTTATTTAATAAAAGAGGCTCTTTTCATTTGGCTGCAAACCTCTTCCTTACTATAACTAAACTTATAAACAGCCACATATTAGTTACAATTATATCAATTTATTGAGCAGATATTTCGGCGATCCTTTAAATAAAATTTTATTTTCATTGTCGCAGATCCACAAAAATATAATGTCCGCACTGAGAAAAATAAAATACGTTCAGTGTACTCTTTCTGTTTTGTTTTGTTTTTTTTTCGATTTTCGCTCTACGATTTTGTTTAAAATTCAAAAATTAATTATTTAAAATGTATATTCCCATTTTGCTCTTGAAGAACACTATACCATATTTCACTTAAAAAATTAGGTTTTTTGAAAAAACAAAAAAATTGATTCTAGAGTTTATTAATCGGGATTTTTTTATATAGTCAATTAGAGTTTTTCTTTCTGCACAAATTGACATCACATTTGGTCTGATCTGATTAGCCGTTCGGAATCTACAGGGTGCATTCCTCCCTACCCGGCCACTATACATGCATTGTAAGACTTCACGTGCCCACGGGGCTTGGAGTAGTTGGTAGCGTGTCTACCTTCTATACCGAACGTCGCGGGTTCGGACCCCAGGCAGTCCGATAATTTTATTTAAGGCATTTGGATACCAAATGACTTAAATAAAAATGCCTGGACCCCAATATGTATAATAATCATTAACGGATATCGTTTAAAGTCTTAAATGGCCTAAGTTGCCGAAAAGACTGTGTGAATGTGTGTGTGAGTGTGAGCGTGAATGAGAAAAAGTGTGAATGTTTTTTTTTGAAAAAAAAAAAAAAAAAAAAAAAAGACGTCACGTCAAAATAATTTAATATTAATATGTTTTATTAAACTCACTCTATTTATTTGAGGACAAAAGCAGCTCCATATTGGATACATTGCGATTATCGAACTTCTCTTTGTTGCAACCCTCGAAGAACTTTCTGTAAAAAAAAATTAATAAGTTAATATTACAAATTTAAATTTCTTATTTAGAAAATAATAATAAATATGAAATAGGCTATAGCTTATTTATAATAAATATAGAATTTAATGAAAACGGAAACAACGCTATTTAAGTGAGTGATATTTTAAAAGAGTGCTGAATATAAAACAACTAATAAAGATAATGTAGTCGAACATAAATCATATATTAAGCCCAGTGTATTTGGCCCACTTAAACAAATGAGATGAGTTGAAAGAAAACATTTCGTATATCAAAATAAATAACAGAGAGATAATAAAATATTATTTTAAAAAAATTATTATTTAAAAAGGTTCCCTTTGGAAAATACTTTGGTTGGCAGAAAATTACTTTTTTTTAAATATAATTTTATATATATATATATAATTTTTTCGGTATCGTTCGGAGGCCATTTTGACCACGTCTCTAGATTGGTATTCAATTTAAAATTTTTGTCGCATGAGACGGTGTGCCGCTCGCGGAACATTTCCTCTTTCGCGGAACCGAAATTTTTCCCGTCCGTTTGAATTTGATTTGTATTTAATACAAATCGAATTTTTTAATATTAGTTTTTATATTTTACTTTAAAAATAAATTTAAAAAAAAAGTATTTTTTTTCAAATCTCGGGGGGGTAATTACCCACTTTACCCCCCCTTGTATCCCCCCCTTACGGGACCTGATCTCTAACTTCTAGCACAAGGGCACAGTCACTAATTTTATGTTCTATTACATTTTTGGGCGACGCTCTTCACCCACTAGCGGTCCCAGGGGGCCCAGAGGGGCCCGGGCCCCCCCCCCCATTGGACCGACAAAAATTCAAAAGTTTTATTTAATATTTTAAAACTAAACAAAAAATTATAAATTTGCCAGAATAGATAGCTAAAAACGCAGATTTTAGTGCCTAATTTTCAAAAAATTTTTCCAAGCCCCCTAGACCTCCGGAAGTAGTCTGTCCGGATCTGGCCTCAATAAATCATGGTAACCCTAGGTATGATTACACTGTGCTACAAAATGAAACTTTTTTCTGGCCCCGAGAAAATTCCTTCAGATTCTTAAGTAAAATGACCTCCTGAATCCAAATATGACCTTCGTTTACCCCCAGCACGTACCGTTTTCGGGGGGTAGCCCCTACTTAGTTCCACCCCTTTTCGTTAATTATAGGGCCACGAAAAAAATTTGGAGGGATGAAAAGGAATATTTTAGCCTTAACATTTCTTCAGAAGGTCTAGAGAAGTGAACAGTTAAAAAACATTAACATTTGGATCTAAGGGGGGATGCGGGGGAGGATTTTGTCCCTTAAAATGCAAAAAAATCATTAAAAATGATCAATTTTTTCTGATTTTTCACAATTTTTTCACTGATTTTCTACATATTCAGGCGGACAGACCCACCTCACCCTTCCTTAAACATCCCTCAACTAAAAAAATATATAGGATAAAGCAGGTGTGGGGTGTGAGCGATTCCGAAGCCCTTGCAAGAAGAATTTTTTTCAAACTTTGACAAGAAATAATTTCTACCCCTTTAGATAAAATATGGCAATATTGAAGGACTTAGAAGAATCCGTAAATATAACTTTAAATTTGTGGAGATCAGCCCAAAAAAAGTTATAGGCTCATATTTGCCAATTTGACCAACTGAGCTGTGAATCTTCCATCTTCTTGCAAGCGCTTCGGAATCGCTCACACCCCACCCGCCTTATCCTATATATTTTTTTTAGTTGAGGGATGTTTAAGGAAGGGTGAGGTGGGTCTGTCCGCTGAAATATGTAGAAAATCAGTGAAAAAATTGTGAAAAAATCGATCATTTGAAAATGATTTTGATGATTATTTTTAATGATTTTTTTGCATTTTAAGCGACAAAATCCTCCCCCACATCCCCCCCCGCTGGATCCAAATGTTAATGTTTTTTAACTTTTCACTTCTCTAGACCTTCTGAAGAAATGTTAAGGCTAAAATATTCCTTTTCATCCCTCCAAATTTTTTTCGTGGCCCTATAATTAACGAAAAGGGGTGGAAATAAGTAGAGGGCTCCCCCCCCCCCCCCGAAAACGGTACGTGGTGAAGGAAAACGGAGGTCATATTTGGATTCAGGAGATCATTTGACTTAAGAATCTGAAGGAATTTTCTCGGGGCTTTTTTTCTTGTAGCACAGTGTTATTAATCATGATATTTCAGTAAACTTGGTAATTTTTTTACAATTGATCAATTTTTGACTTGCTCATGTTTTCGTGTATGTTAACGGTTACAGAAATATAGCTCTACATTGTTTAAGGGTTAAAAGGTGGCTATTAAAACTTTTTGAAGATGGCTACTAAGCGAGAGTGACGTATCATTTTGATATTATTCAAATTAGGCAATACAATTGTTTAAATGATTTTCGGACAATTTTCTTTTTTTAATTTCATTTAAGATCTTTTTCGGCATCGAAGGCCATTTATTTCAATTGGATTGGTAGCCGATCTAATTGAAATAAATTGTCGCATGAGACGGGATGCGAACCCGCGGTACAAATGGCCAGCACGCTACCTATTACACCAAGGCCCGAGGGCATCTTCGGTACTCAATGACGAGCGAAATATGTTCTGACACGAGTCTTCAAAATTGTACCGTTTTGTTTTAGCATATTATAAAATTTGTAAACGAATACAGTTCTTTATCAATGCTAATTTGAATCCGGAACTAAATAAATATCACCCCTATTACCCACTACTCTTCTGGTGTGCGCCACTGCCTCTTCACCTTCTCTACATAAATTTTGGACCATTGGCTAACAATCCCGGTGAAATAAATAGAGACAGGGTTTAAATGGCTTTCGCTGCCGAAAAAAAGCTTAAATGAATAAAAAAAAAAAAAAAAAATTTGGGCCCCCCCCTTGACCAAATCCTGGGACCGCCACTGTCTTTACCTGTCTGCTTTCGACATTTTTTTTTCTTTAACAATAATTTTATTTATTTCCCCGTTTAACTGCCAACGATTTGGAATTTTTTATATTTCCTAAATTAAATTTCAAATAGGCCATTGAATTTAATTACAAATTAATTTAATGAATAATTTAAGTAAATAATAAATTATGTTTAAACGAGGTAATTGCAAAAAGGAGAAAAGTACAATAATTATCATCATGATATATTATTTCAAGGGTGCCATTAGCGAGGGATTAATTATTTGTCAAAATATCATTATTTTTTAACTAAATGATGTTTATATTTTAAAAAATAAATTCTTTTACACAGGGTATCCCATTGACAAAAAGAATATTTTTGAAATATCAAAAAAAGACACATATTACTTATTTGGTAATTTTATTAACCCCCTAGCTCCATGAATAACGGCGTTATCAAT
>JAKCPI010007309.1:0-20862 GCA_023213315.1 Euborellia annulipes | reverse complement strand
CTGCTTGGGGGGGCCCAAAATTTTTATTAACCCCCCCCTTCTCAAGAAACTTCAAGTGGAGAAATTTTTTTTAGATAATATAATAATTATAAATAAAAAACAAATAAAAAAAAATTTTTTTCTTGAAATAAAAAATAATTTTAATACAAAATTCGTAAATATTAGAGATTTTTTCAATTATTTATAAGTTTTTGTTAGTTTTTTAGAATTTATGAGAGTTAATAAAATTATTATTTAAAAAAAAAAATCATTAGGGAAAACATTAGGTATTTTTTTATTTAGACTCTATCTATATTTATTTAAATTAATAGATAATTTAATTGAAATGAATTATTAGAGCATGAAGAAAGAACGAGCTCGCAGTTAACACCAACTAATAACTTAATTTCATATTTTCCTCTATTCATTAACTCAATCATCGTTTTTTATTTTTATTTTTTAAAAGATAAGATTTACTAAGAAAAGAAATATTTTCATTTCCCCCTTCAAATCAATACAGAATAAAAACACGGGGATAAAATTTTATTGATAATGGTCCATGAGAGGAAATATTTAAAAAAAAAAATGTAATAAACCCGGAACATTTATCGTTGTTGCCACGAAAAGAGCTGAGTTTGATTAAAAATACGATTGGACGAATTAATAAATAAATGAAATATTTGAGTTATAAGTGGAAAAAAAAATATTTTCTTTTTTTTAGAAATTTATGAAATTTGATAAGGAATTAAAAAAAAATTAATGTACCTAGTATAATAAATTTTCTCTTATAAACTTGAAACGGATAAGATAGTTGAAGGCAAAAAAAAAAACAAATATTCCCACGATTCTATTTTATCTTGAAGTCTGGATATCTATCTCTAAACTAAATACACCAACCATCAACGGTTTTGGAATGGGAAAATATAGAAAGAATCAAATCTCCTTTCCAATTTAAATTACTGAGAGAAGAAGTCAGATGACCCTTTGAAAAATTCCCTGTGGTTACCAAACAAGAGAAATAAATAGGGATGGGGTTTAAATGACTTGAGTTGCCTAGAAAAGGCCTTAAACAAAAAAATCTGGTGTGACTGGTCGCACATGACACAACTTTCTCTTACTCTTCTGGAAGAGAAAGTTGTGTACTGTGCTTGTCACACCAGAATTTTTGTGTTGAGATATATTTAGTCCGACAGTATTTTTTTTTTTTTTTTAACACTCACTTTTTTCTCATTCACACAGTCTTTTCGGCAACTTAGGCCATATAAGACCTTGACGATAACCGTTATTTATGAATTTATCTATATTAGGGTCCAGAGGCATTCTTATTTAAGCCATTTGGTATCCAAATGGCTTAAATAAAATCATCGGACTGCCTGGGGTCCGAACCCGCGATGTTTGGTATATGAGGTTAGCACGCAAACCTCTACGCCAAACCCCGAGGGCTCCGTCAGTATTTGAATTCAAGATGTGAAATTTATAAACAGAAAAATATTTATATTTTTTTACCATGGCAACTATTTCTACATTTCCTATGAAGTACAAGAGTAAAGTGGTCTTCCGAAGATTTCAATGACAAAATGAGAATATACATTTTAAAGAGCATCTAAAAAATAATTGATTTTTGAATTTTAATCAAAATCGTTGGAGCGAATTTGAAGAAAATTGAAAAAAAAACTGAAAAAATCTGGTGTGACTGGCGCACAGCACACAACTTTCTCTTACCTTCGGTAATCGAAAGTTGTGTACTGTGCTGTCTCACCAGATTTTTTGTGTCGAGATATATTTAATTTCCGACAGTATTTTTTTTTGAATTTCAAGATGTGAAATTTATAAACATGAAAAAATATTTATATTTTTTTACCATGGCAACTATTTCTACATTTTCCTATGAAGTACAAGAGTAAAGTGGTCTTCCGAAGATTTCAATGACAAAATGAGAATATACATTTTTTAAAGAGCATCTAAAAAATAATTAGATTTTTGAATTTTAAACCAAAATCTTTGGAGTGAATTTGGAGAACATCGAAAAAAACTGAAAAAGTACATCAGTAAAGTACTAGTACTCTTTGGCCGAATTTGATTAAAAGCTTATTTTCCCGGTCCCGGGGGTGTTTAACTTATATATAAAATTTCAACCTCCTAGTTCAATTCCTTCATGCTTTTTAATTGAGCCCATACAGACACACAGACAGCCCAAGACAGACCATGTTGTGAAAACCACTTTTTACTTTCTCTTTCACTATATATGAAATATATAGAGAGAGAAAGTATTGTTTAATTCAGGGGACCTCAAAACGTGTATATCCATCAAAATATCGACACCGAATTTTTTACATTGATCCAATACTTTCTCTCTATATATATTAACATATATAGAGGTAAGAGAAAGTAAAAATAAAAATTAATTTTGTGATTTTTAAGATCTTCATTGAAAATCTTTTTGTTTTATATCCTAATTTCCCATTTCTCTTTGTTCTAATTCACAATTGTCCATTTTATTCTATTAATTTTCCTAATTCCCAGCATCCAAAATCTCGAAGTAGGATTTCTTTTTCCTTTACTCTGATTTCACTGAAAACAAAATTATTAGAAACGAAAATAATTAAAATTGAAAAGATTTTCATTAGATGAGAAAAATTGATTTATTCGAGTCGAGAATTGCTACAAAAATTTTTTTCTTAAAAACAAGAAAGGAAAAGACAATTTATCTTTACCTAAACTTGATTGATAATAAATGAGATTTTTTAATCTCTCTCTAGTTTATATTTTGATATCAATTAAATGACATGGAACTTACATTGATTTAGCATGTTTGAGCTAAGCAAAGGTTTATTTAGGAGATAATCCAAACCTGAGGTACCGACTCTCTCGATTAGGATCTCCATTAACTAACTACTTAAAGGAATTGTTTGTCGTTAATAGCTTTGCATGATTTTTCTGTTAAAAACATACGCTCCAATGACCAAAAAAGAAGTGTTTTTTTAACTAAAAAATGTTAATGGCTTGCTTGCTTGCCATATATTATTATTATCCAAATAAACCATTAAAAGCAAACTTTTCTTCATTAAAACCGAACATTTGTTAACAATATGATTGTTTATCTATCCGCCGGTGGCCATTACAATGCGAGGAGCGAGAGAGGAGCCATCTGGTGTGAAAACACTTGACGACCTGCTGCACTAGGCACTCGGCACTAATGGACGTGTTTACCTGGCTGCGTCAACATCAGGCCACATGATAACCTGCCACTTATCTCTCCTTCCTTCCCTTCGTCACCATCATCATCATCAGAATGGATCAATGCATCGTGCAATTCATGTCAGAGACTTCATCAATGCTTTGCTCTTTCACGCCGTCTTTCCTTTCAATCAAAATATCATCAATCATCTATTTTATCCTACTGGTGGGTGTAATCAAATATAAGCCCGAAAATCTATTAGAACAAAACAAATAGCTGTTTTATTTAAATTTTTATTTATTTATCATTAATCTAACGGAACTCTTAATTTATACACAACATGTACATTTCTTAAATGTAAATAAACTGGATGATTTCCTCATCCACAGTAGAATAAACGGCCTTGGACTTGGTGGGTGTAGAGCCCTGGCAGGTGGATTGTGCTCTTGTTATGAATGCATAAAGCAAGGTTGATTCACTTCAAGATTTTAATCTTGGCAGGCGCGATATTGACTTTAGATATCGATGGCTTCCTGCATGCAGCCTTATCCCTAGAAGCCAACCATCCAAGTGCAGGCCTTGTTTAACTAAAAAAGATCTTACAAATGAAGGAGGAAACAAATTCCCACTTCATTTCTGTGATATTGACAGGAATAAAAGGATATTTTTATTTTTCAAGATCTCAACTCTTTGCGTACTATAAGCCAAAAACTTGTTTTCGTAATTCTTGAATGGCCTCATATCTTAAATTCTTTTCACATTTTTAATATAAATTTTACATATTTAATATAAGATAGACAAATAAATAGTGTATCATTTAATGCATTTACGCAAGAAACTGGCAGACTAAAATTCAATTTCGAAAGCCGGCTCGAACCTCTCACATACAACGAGAAGGGCCATTTTTACTATAACTATAATAGTAGTTTCTATTATATCACATGAGGCCCTCCCGTTTCGGGGAAAGTATATATGCCTTTTTTGACACAGCCCCAGCTCTGATGATGGTCCAAACCACGGGATCCGAAACGTTAGCCCTGGGCTGAATAATCAATAAAGAAACTTCACTGGCTGCATTTCCTTCTTTTCTTACCTCTTTCAAGATAAGAATTTGTATGTGCCTCTTGTAGAATATTTCTAAGATAAATAATTATTTGAATTCTTAGGGCATGTTGCTTCACTTCCAATTAACTAGGATATTTCTCGGATAAGATAATTGGCTATAACTTTCGATTCTTTTCAGTTCTAGTTAAGCTAATTAGATAATTAAATAAGAGCCCTAATCATAGTTAACTAGCTAAGACCCAAATTTCGATATAAGGCTTAAGGGGATTTGGAACACAAGCCTGTTTTTTATTTTTTTTTTTAGAGATTTTTACATTTTTGTTAAAAAATTAATTAGCTTTAATTAATAATTATTTTAATTTTTAATAATTTTTATAAATGATGTTTTATTAAGTTGCTAACTTCACAAAAATTGCCTTATACCACCCTAGCTTATTATATGTGAAAAACTCTTTTATTTTAACTCGAAGGTTAACCGTGATCTTGTTTATTATATCGATGATTTGTTATCTGTCGGTTAAATTTAGAATCAATGACTAGAAGAGAAGCAACCGGCATTGAATCAGTCAAAATTTCGGAAATTAACGCGCTCTTTTCTAAAAAATAAAAATAAAATAATCTCAATTTAGACGACCTACTGTATCTTTTAATCACGTCAAGTCTTGGCTATTTATTAGATTCAATTATAAAAAAATAAAAGCGAAGCCATTATTAATTAAGAAAAAGAATGATTATTCATTTTTACGACCTAGAAACAACGTAGAAATAAATCAGAGAAATATATTTTAAAATTATAAAGCGAAAAAGCATTTTTCTCTGATTTAATATGAAAAACCGCGACTTTTAACATGCAAAGAGGAGGTGGCAGCTCCTAAATGGGTGGATGGGGGGGGGGAGGGGGGAGGCGAATAAGCTTTCAACTCTCTTTGTTTAACGAAACTTCTCGCCAAGAGAGAGAGAGAGAGAGAGAGAGAGCATTTCTCTTGTTAACTAATACTGAAGTAATGAATAATTCAGGGCTTCGTTATTATTCATCATCAGCGCTTACTAGATAATTGCGCCTCATGTACCCTAACATGGCGATAATTAACAAGGAAGCAGAGAGCGAGAGAGCGAGAGAGAGAGAGAGAGAGGGCCTGAAGAAGGTATGGGAAGGGTGCGAAACAGCAAAACACAATCAGCACCCGCAAACATTTTTATCTGCCTCTTGAATTAGGATAATGGCGCTTTTAAAAAATACTTTTCTGATTTTTTAGAGAATATATGAATAGAAGCGATGTATTATATATTAGTAACTGAAATTATTCAAATGTTACTTAATTATGTTTAGTTATGTTTAGATATAAATTTCGCCCCTCTTAAATAGAAAAAAAAATTAATAAAATATAGAAATTTAATTTAAAAAGTTTTTTTTTTTTTTTTTTTTTTTTTTAAACATTCACACTTTTTTCTCATTCACACTCACACTCACACACACATTCACACTGTCTTTTCAGGCAGCTTAGGCCATTTAAGACATTTACGATAACCGTTATTGAATAAATATAAATATATAGTGGGTCCAGGCATTTTTATTTAAGCCATCTGGTATCCAAATGGCTTAAATAAAATCATCGGACTGCCTGGGGTCCGAACCCGCGACGTTTGGTATAGGAGGTAGGCACGCTAACCTACTACGCCACACCCGTGGGCATCTTAAAAAGTTGAGAAGGATAGATGAAAAGTAATTGTTACGTCACGTCAAAATAATTTTATAATAATATGTTTTATTAAACTCACTCTATTTATTTGGGGCCTGAAGCAGCTCCATATTGGATACATTGCGATTATCGAACTTCTCTTTGTTGCAACCCTCGAAGAACTTTCTGTAAAAAAAATTAATAAGTTAATATTGCAAATTTAAATTTCTATATTTAGAAAATAATAATAAATATGAAATAGGCTATAGCTCTTTTTCTTTTATAACTTATTTATAATAAATATAGAATTTAATGAAAACGGAAACAACGCTTTTTAAGTGAGTGATATTTTAAAAGAGTGCTGAATATAAAACATCTAATAAAGATAATGTAGTCGAACATAAATCATATATTAAGCCCAGTGTATTTGGCCCACTTAAACAAATGAGATGAGATGAAAGAAAACATTTCGTATATCAAAATAAATAACAGAGAGATAATAAAATATTATTTTTAAAAAATTATTATTTAAAAAGGTTCCCTTTGGAAAATACTTTGGTGGTCAGAAAATCACTTTTTTTTTAAATATAAATTCTTTATCGGTATCGTTCGGAGGCCATTTTGAACCCGTCTCTAGATTGGTATTCAATTTAATTGGAATAAATTTCTGTCGCATGAGACGGGATACCAAACCAGGGGCGGATTAATGCAATTTTGTCGGGGGGGGGGGGGGTTTTATTTTTTTTTTATTTAAGGGCTTTGTCGGCATCTATGGCCATTTAGACCCCTTTCCTATTTATTTAAATTGATTGGTAACAAATTCAAATGAAATTAAAGAGCGGAAATCATAATTTCTTTAGATTACTCGTTTTTATAACTTTTTGAATTTCTTCTCGGGGGGAGGGGGGGTCACCCCCACCGTCCCCACCCTTTTAATCTGCCCCTGTGCCAAACCTGACCTCTAACACAAGAGCACAGTCACTAATTTTATGTAATATTACCTCATAATTTATAATACTTGATTGGAGGATTTGATGAAGAAATAAATGAACAAATTTTCCGTCCGAGACGGGACTGAACTCTCCCAAATTTAGTTAAAGTATAAATAATGGTATAGTCATAGTGGAGGGGGTATATCTGAGAGTATAATAAAATATTATTTAAATTTTTACATTATTTAAAAAGCAATAAATGAAGGAGCGGGCCGCCGGGTAAGCCTCTACTCCCTCTTTTTTTTTTTTTTTTTTTTTAAGGAAATATTCACACTTTTTTCTCATTCACACTCACACTCACACACACATTCACACTGTCTTTTCGGCAGCTCAGGCCATATAAGACATTTACGATAACCGTTATTTATGAATTTATATATATTAGGGTCCAGGCATTTTTATTTAAGCCATCTGGTATCCAGATGGCTTAAATAAAATCATCGGACTGCCTGGGGTCCGAACCCGCGACGTTTGGTATACGAGGTTAGCACGCTAACCTCTACACCACGCCCCGTGGGCTCTACTCCTCTTGAGTAGAGGCTTACCTCATTTATTGTTGAAATACAACAGTCACTTCTTTAACAAAAATTTTATTTATTTCCCCGTTTAACTGCCAACGATTTGGAATTTTTTATATTTCCTAAATTAAATTTCAAATAGGCCATTGAATTTAATTACAAATTAATTTAATGAATAATTTAAGTAAATAATAAATTATGTTTAAACGAGGTAATTGCAAAAAGGAGAAAAGTACACTAATTATCATCATGATATATTATTTCAAGGGTGCCATTAGCGAGGGATTAATTATTTGTCAAAATATCATTATTTTTTAACTAAATGATGTTTATATTTTAAAAAATAAATTCTTTACAAAGGGTGTCCCATTAACTATTTTTAAAATATTAAAAAAAGACACATACAGTATTACTTATTTGGAAATTTTATTAACCCCCTAGCTCCAATAATAACGGAGTTATCAATCGTGAGCAGACAATCGGGGACACCCTGTGCCTGTTATATTGAGCTAATAAGCATAAAGATAAATAAAATCGTTTTTTATAGATCGCTCTCTCTTTTAAAGTGTTTATAAAGAATTTCCGAAAAAACAAAGTGAAATGGAATTTGAATAAATATTTTTCCAAGTGAGCAATTTCACGCCATAATATAAGCTTTAACCGTTTTGAAATCAATATTATTCTATTTGAACAAGTTTATAATATGGAACGATGTAATCATTAAATGTATATTAGCCAATTAGCGGGCGCGTTACAAAACAAACGATCAACAATAATGTTTTGATTGGTCGGTTCGGGAATTCAAACAGTTAAAACGATGATGGCCAAACCGCCGGATAATCACATCGCTATCGTTCTCTCTCCGGAAGTGTGGACTTAGTATACCGCAATTAGCCTGCAAGCACGTGGCTTTCTGCACGTGTTTACCCGGGATTTACCTCCCATCTAAAACCTACCGACATCTAATGCGCCGTTTGGGCGAAGATTAATCAATTAATGGCTTCCGGCTTGATTACAAAGATTTTAGAGATAATATTATTTGGAAAATCAGTTTCTGAAAACGCACTCTTAACAAATAGTTAATTAAGCGAATTTTTTTATTAAATAAAAAAAAATAAAATCGAATTGGGAATTATTTCAAAAGAAATTTTGAAAAGTTCTTTCATGTCGGAAGCACACAGAAACAATCATGGTCTCCAAAAAATAACGAGAGTAACGAGATTTCTGAAGGCGTTTGAGTTCTTATGTGTCGTAAGAAGATACATTCTCGATGATGATCACTCGCATACAAGACAAAACGTCTTGTCCCCATTTTTTCGGGGGCAGAATGTCTGTACATTCTTGTATGTTCCAGTCTTAGACCGGACTTAGAAAATATTCGCAAGGTCTTCTTAAAAAAAAAAACCGGACATTGTCTGATCATGTAATTTGAATAAATTACATGTAATAAGTTATGAAGAAAGGAAATAGATTTTGAATCCCTATTCAGGCCAGGGTTATGAAATCCCCAAAACTCGACACAGTGTTAATAAACATTTCCGACGTTGACTTGTCTTTTTAATTCATGGATGTTCGACCCGTTGACGAATTTTCCATCTCTATTCCGAAGTGCTGGTTGTTTTCAGGTTCAACCCTGGATTTTATGGCAGGTATCGTGATGAAGGATTCAAAGTAGTTGCGACATTTTAATGTCTTCTATAGGCTAGACATATCATACTAACCAATAATCATGTTGGCTAACTTTAGACATCCTAATATTAGATATTTCACCACTAAGCAGTGGCGTAACACCTTAATGTCTGTTAAAACACGATATCAGAAGATATAAAAATTTTTATTTCATAAAATAGATCAATATTTTTTACCCCGTTTATAAATCTCTCTTAATTTTTCATATTTATTTTCTAATTTGAATTTTTTTTTTTTATAAAATTCAAAAGTTTGTTTAAATATGAACAAATTGAAAGAGATTAAAAAAATATTTATTTAATAATTTTTCAATATTTATGTTCTCTTCGTTTTCTTCATTTGACAACTCGTTAGAATTAAATAAATAAATAAATATATATTCATTCAACCCTCAGGTAAGGATTTGGGAAAAATAAATATTTAAACTCTAATAATAAGTTTTTATAAAAGATAAAATTTACAAATTTGTGTTAAATGTAATCTCAACCAGGAGATGCAAAAAAGGGGAGCCTCTCATTATTTTTGCCCAGAGTCGAGGTGAAAGCAAAATAAAAAATCTGGTGTGACTGGCGCACAGCACACAACATTCTCTTACCTTCGGTAATCGAAAGTTGTGTACTGTGCTTGTCACACCAGATTTTTTGTGTCAAAATATATTTAGTTTCCGCCAATATATTAGAAACTAGCCGCGCCGCCCGCCTTCGGCGGGCTTCGCGTCTAGCCAGGGGGCTACGCCCCCTGGACCCCCGCCAGCTGGCTCGGGCCCGCCTGTGGCGGAGCCTCGCCTTTCTTGATGAGAAACTGCGTGGCGTCTAGACAGGGGGGCTACGGAATTTGAATTTGTGCTCAAAATAATCCTTATTTATTCTAGTCTTTATATAAAAAATTTGGCTCCGATATCTTAAAGATTTTTTTGAGATATTCGCTCAGAAAGAGAAAAGTTTCTCAAAAAGTTTTTTCACGTCCCTATCTGTGGCCGAGAGGCTAGAGTTGTTGACAAAAGATAATAATAATAATAATAATAATAGACTGGAAGCCAAGGGGCGCGGGTTCGAATCTCAGGCAGTCCGGTGAATTTATTTAAATCATTTGGATACCAAATGGTTTAAATAAATGTGGCTGGCAATTTTCTATTCTGTCCTATGTTATAAAAATCATTTATATATTCCAGGCCTGATGATGGTCACATTGAAAGACCGAAACTGTGTATAGCAATCATTATAAAAACTTCAAAATTCATAGAAAACCTCCGAGAATTTGATGATATTCTGTCTGCTTGAGCTGTTTCTTGGATTGCTCTCTGTTTATTTTCACATTTTATTAAAAAAAAAAAAAAAAAACTGTTTTAAATTTTGACTTGAGATCAAAGAGAAAATCTTTCGTTAATTTCTTCGTGATTAGCAGAGAAAAATCATTTCTTTTTTGAAATCGCATAAAAATATTATACACGAAAATCAGTTGAGAAAGTTGGAGAAACAAAAAATTCAGGCTAATCAAAAAAACCGCTCTTCAAAATGTATTTTTCAATGACAGTAGGCCTCCCACTCGTCGCAAAGATGAATCTGTAGCTCGAATCAATATTTCAAAGACAATCAACGATTCGAATCATTGATTTATTCATTTTTATATTATTATTTTTCGTATTAAAATCAGATTAAAAATTTCGATTCTCAGTCTCATTTATATTTGACTCATTTAGGGTCAGATTATTGATAAATTACGATACGAAAAGATTATTTTATCACAATTCAAACAACTTGAATTTTTTTTTTTTTTATTAGCTTAATTTTCTATCTTTTTGGAATCGGATCATTCTATATAGAGTATAAAAAGAAAGAAGGAGTTTGGGTGGGTGTTCGTCGTCAATGCTGGCAACCCTGCTCTCGTCGGTGGTAACAGAGGGCAAAACGAGAAAAAGGGTTAGGGTGGGGTATGATGAGAAGAGCAAACAGCCATCACAGTATTATCATGAGCAGATTAGACCGGGGGAGAACGGGGGGGGGGGGGGGGGGCGCTCTTCTCAATGCTGGCAATCAGCTAATTTGATTTGTGCGCCCGAGTCAGATGTGCGCCCCGAGGGGGGCGGGGGTGGGGGTAAGTGCCAGTGGAGGGGGTGTAGTCGACGGAACACAATTACGGCTGCTCCTCCCCCCCCCCTTCAAAAGGACCCCCCACCACTACCACCGCTATGCCTGTAGGTGGGAGGTGCTGCCTGGGGGTAAACTACCCGTTTTGAAAACATACACACCGACAATCACTTTGTTTAATAAAAACAAGTGTTAAAGATATTAATATTAACAAATAGGATAGTCCTTAGCACAGAGGTAGAGATGTCCCTTTTTGTTCCAAGGATTAGAGCCGAATAATAAAAATTTATTCAAATTATATCGACTACTAATTCGATTCGGCATCTGAGGCTGTATAGACCGTAACTTGTGAATATTTAACGAGACATGTAATCATTATTAGGAGAATTTTTAATTATAGACCACATTTTTGTATTAAATATTTATTAAAAATATATAAATACTGTACAACGTATCGAGTGCTTATTCTGCAGCCGTTATCAAGACTGTGCACTTGCTCCGACTCAAGTGAACTGAAAAATTCTCCTAATAATAATATTTCAAACCACAAAAGCTTTAATAAACACATTCGATCCCATAAATCCATTATATCCGGTATTATCAGTATATTAAAATTTTATAATATAGATTATATTTTTTAAATAGAAAAACAAATCTTTACAGTAGTCAAAAAATTTGTCTCTCTGTCAAAAATTTCAATATTTTCACGGCGCCCTTTATAACCGAGTTGCAGCTTTGAAAATCATTGATATATAATAATTTTATTAGTCATTATATTGACTTAGGGATAAAACTTCTTGACGCATTTGGGTTAGGCAACCAACTGTCACAAGCATAAATGCTGATGTCTGTGTCAAAACAGGCAAAGTAAGAGCGAAATAAAAATTATTTCAATGGCTTTTTTTTTTAAACATTCACACTTTTTTCTCATTCACACAGTCTTTTCGGCTACTTAGGCCATTTAAGACTTTTAACGATACTCGTATGTTTAATATATCTATTGGGGGTTCAGGCATTTCTATTTAAGCCATTTGGTATCCAAATGGCTTAAATAAAATCATAGGACTGCCTGGGATCCGAACCCGAAGGTAGGCACGCTAGCAACTACACCAAGCCCCGAGGGCATTTCAATGGCTTAATCAGAAAAAAAACAACTGCCTGTACTCGACCAATTGGTTTATGTTATATTGCTGTATTATTTTCTTAATTATTATTTAATCATTTAACATATTAATACTAGGGTCCGACCGAAACCGAATATTCGGCCTCAATCTTAGTTTCGGCCGAAACCGAAACTTGAATTTCTTATAAAAAATTAATTTTTTTTTTTTTTTGAAATTTTTCTGCCCCGTGGAAAATTTTTTTCCCTTCCCGTGAAAATCATTTTACCTTTTTTTTTTTTAGGGAGACTAAATTTTTTTCCCCTTTTCCTTTTGCAAATCATTTGACCTTTTTTTTGCATGCGAGTCTCATCCCACCCAACTTTTCAGACTCAGGTTTCGGCCGGCCGAAAGTTTCGGCTACTTTTTGGCCGAAACCAGGATTTTTGGCCGAAACTGGCCGAAACCGTAACCGAAACCGAATATTCGGTCGGTTCCTAATTAATAGCCCTCGGGCTTGTTGTAGTGGCTAGCGTGCTGGCCTTCTCTAGCAAGAGTCGAGGGTTCGGATCCCAGGCAGTCCGATGATTTTATTTAAGTCATTTGGATACCAAATGGCTTAAATAAGAATGACTGGACCCCCAATAGATAAACTAAAATGTCCGTACCGATAATTTTACTTCGCCGACAAGAGGTCCCTTTTCACTATCCCCATTACATATTTATATTGTTAATTACATTTGCCATCTTTTTTGTTTTTTCCTCATTTCGGGGGTCCAGGGGATTTTCACGGAGGCGTCTCCAATCTGAGATTCACAAATTGTTGGTCACATCAATTTAGCTTTGAACTTTAAACTTACATCAACGATCTAAATTCTTCTCTCCGAAAAATACTTAAATCAGCTAATTAACTCCAAGTTAATGAATTATTAGCTTGGACTTTAATCCTCTTATACCAGTTGATTTTAAATAACAAATTTTCTCTTATATTTATTTAATTTTATAATGACGATAAAAAAGAAAAAAAAAATTGTGTATTTCAATTTAGACTATCGGACGAAACGATACATTCTTATGGCTAAAAAATCATAGATTTGATAATTTTATCACTGTTTAAATTCAAAGATTAAATCACCTTTTCCAATCCATGATAAATTATTAATAAATCTTATTTGCCTTTAATAAATCAATATTGGAAGTTGTTTAATGTTTTATTCTATGATAATTAATTTTAAATTACTCTCAAACGAAGATTATAGACCTTTATCCATCCATTTATATTAATTCATGTTGAATTTACATCCAGAGTTCAAAAAGTGTTTTGTTTTAATTAAGAAATTTTTCTTATAAAAGCCATAGGCTACTTCTTGTCTTTTTTTTTTTTGGGGGGGGGGTAGGGGTTTCTTCAAAGGCCAATTATCATAGGCAAAAAGTTAGGCTCTGTCGCTGGTGAGATTGGGAGGACATTTTTTCTCTTTTATGAGATGTTACCGCGTAACCAAACAATAAATTCTGACAAATATTGTAATCAGCTTGACAATTTGAAGCTTGCTGTGCAACAAATTGGCCAACGGGCGGTCTTTCATCAGGACAACGCTAGACCACGTGTGTCTTTGGCCACCCGTCAAAAGTTATTGAAGTATTGTTCGAATGTCTTGCCACACCCTCCATAAAGTTCTGATTTGACATCTTCTGACTATCATGTGTCCCGCTTTTTGCAAAGTTTTTTAAATGAAAAAAAAAATTCAATTCTCTGTAAAGGACGAATCACACGATGTTTTTGTGCATGCAAGCAGGTTATTTCACACAGTTTTCCCCTGGGTATGTCATTTATGACCCTTGCGAGGAGCTTTTAAGGTGGAATCACACGGTACATTGTTTCCTGCTTGTAAAAACATATCGTACATGCTGGCAAAAGTTGCAGCCAATGAAGCCGGCTGCATGCCAAAGCTTGTTCGTTTGTTCGAATCGGCTCGTTCGGTCTTCTTTCTCTCTTCTCTCGATATAATTCCTTCAGATTCTTAAGTAAAATGACCTCCTGAATCCAAATATAACCTCCGTTTTAACCCACCACGTACCATTTTCGGAGGAGAGCCCTCTACTTATTTCATCCCCTTTTCGTTAATTTTAGGGCAATTAATTAAATTTGGAGGGATGAAAAAGAATATTTTGGCCTTAACATTTCTTCAGAAGAACTAGAGGATTTTGTCCCTTAAATTGTAAAAAAAAAAAAAAAAAACGTTAACATTATTTCTTTTTTTTCGCAATTTTTTCACTGATTTTCTACATATTCCAGCTAACAGACCCCCTCACTCTTTCTTAAACATCCCTCAACAAAAAAAAATAAAATAAGTTGAAGAGAAGTTGCTGTTGATGTTATGGAATGGAAAAGAGCAAGTACAGGAGCAGCAAATAAAGAGAGCCTTTGATGCCCACTTGTCCCAATGATCCAAATGTTCGTGTTTTTGAACTTTTCACTTCTCTAGATCTTCAGAAGAAATATTAAGGCTAAAATATTCTTTTTCATCACTCCAAATTTAATTCATTGCCCTAAGATTAACGAAAAGGGGTGGAAATAAGTAGGGGGCTCCGTACGGTACGTGGTGGGGTAAAACTGAGGTCATATTTGAATTCAGCAGCTCATTTTACTTAAGAATCTGAAGGAATTATCTCGGAGTTCGAAAAAAACAATTTCATTTTGCCGAGTAGTGTAATTGAACAAAGTCAGCCATGTTGGAATTCGATGACGTGATAATTCGGCTCTGTGATATCGAAGATTGAGTGCACCTGAGTGCAAGGATTCAAGCTAGCTTAAAATTAGAATCTGCAAGTATAAGGAAATGTCGACACAAAAAATCTGGTGTGACAAGCAGAAGGTAAGAGAAAGTTGTGTGCTGTGGGACCAGTCACACCCGATTTTTAATCAATATTTTGAACATGGTGAAATTAAATTTAAATAGGTATATCAATTAGATGATATATTATCAGCCTATTCAAATATGCAAATTGAATTTCGAAAATACGTATTTCGCAAAGATGTCGAATCAATTATTTTAGTTGAATTGGTAGCCAGCCAGCCAGGCAGCCCTTCTCTGTTTTCCGTATACGCGTATAATATAGATCCTAAAATGGCTGCTCTTTTAATTTTGTTTATTCTATAATTTTCTTCGTCGATCTCTCGGAACAGGAAGAGAGCCGGGATTCCGCCCGAAAGAGCATTAGAAGTTCAGAAGGAGGGGGGACGAGGGGACGGGGGAGGTCGAGGGAAAAATGCCTCCATCGAACGATCGTTCAATTCGAGTTCCGAACAAAAAAAAAAAAAAATACAAATAAATTGTAAATGGTGTATTTTATCCGAGGCAAAGGTTTTCTTTAGAATCCAATTGTTTATAAATTAGATCTGTCCCCGGGGCTAATTCGCCCGTTGTCCACAGCCCCGCGACAAAGCCCGCCTAATCCAGTTACGTCGCCAATGGAATTAAATTCTACAATCGTTTTTTTTTTGTGTGTGTGTTTGCTTCTGTTTGGCCTCCCATTCACTCTCTTTGTCTCTGTGTCTGTGTGTTGTTTTTGCTGTGCAGTCGACGTCCTCTTAGTCGACGACCCTTCTTTTTTACTTGCCCGTCCATTTAGGGCCAAATTGACTCAACTCACTAGGTAAGCCTCATTTGGGCCTTGAGCTTGTTAGCTAAATGTCAGATAGACAAGTGTTCTACAATCAAGATACCATTCTTAAATCAAGGGAGGGTGGGCAAAAGGGTTATAAATACAATCGAGTTATTCACACCTCCTTTCGTTTAGACATGTTGATATAAAGTCTCAAAATTTTAAATCTTCAACAGTTTTAAGGGGAAGCTTTTCGAATATTATTGCTAAAAGATGGCGGTATTATCCTGACTACTCTTGTCCATCAAAAGCTCGTTCTGTCCGTTTATTTAAAACTATTTATTTTAATTTTCTAAATTAAAAATTACCCCCATTATTTGTTGAAACATCAGAAAAATCTGGTGTGACTGGCGCACAGCAGACAACTTTCTCTTACCTTCGGTAATCGAAAGTTGTGCTCTGTGCTTGTCACACCAGATTTTTCGTGTCGACATATATTTAGTTTCCGCCAATATATTAGAATTCAAGATATAAAATTCATAAAAAGAAAAATATTTATATTTTGTTACCATGGCAACCATTTCTCCTATCTTTCCCTATGAAGTACAAGAGTAAAGCATGCTTCAAACAATTTTGAGAGCAAAATGAGAATATACATTTGAAAGAGCATCTAAAAAATAATTGATTTATGGATTTTAATCAAAATCGTTAGAGTGAATTTTGAGAAAATCGAAAAAACTGAAAAAGTACATCAGTAAAGTACTAGTACTCTTTGGCCGATTTTGGTTAAAAGCTTATTTTCACGCTCCCGGGGGGTGTTTAACTTAAATATAACATTTCAGCCTCATAGCTCAATTCCTTCATGCTTAAAATTGAACCCAGACACACAGACACACACACACACACACACCACACACACACACACACAGACACACAGACAGACCATGTCGCGAAAACCACTTTTTTGGATTCAGGGGACCTCAAAACTTGTATATCCATCAAAATCTCGACATCGAATTTTTGACATGAATCCAATACTTTCTCTCTATATATATATTACATATATACATAGGTAAGAGAAAGTAAAAACAAATCAAGAGATCTAAACAAAGCGAACTAGCTCAAGATTAGTGGACACCTATAGATAAACACAACAACAACAACAACAACTCTTTAACACAGACTTAAAATGAAAGATATTCTCGTTTCACGACAAGAAGCCGCAGGCTAAAAAAATCCTGTTTGCATAACTCACCCTCTTCTCCCCAAGCCAGGCAAAAATTTCCTTTGCTGCCGATGCTGCCTTTGCTGCCTTTGCTGAAGTTCTCAAATTCTAAAAAAAAAAAACAATTAAAAATTAAAAACAGATATTAAATTTATGAATTTGTATGTTTATGTGATTATGCTCAGTAGAAGCCTAAAATATTCACCTTCAGGAGGAGTTGAAGGTCATTCGACGGATTCCCTTTTCAATTCAGCTTATTCCAGTTGCAGTGGTCAAATCTGCAAAAAGGATATCTTTAAGAATCTGTCTCACTTATCAAAAGGTAACAATGATGCCAAGATCAACATACCTGTTTCTCAAGTTGATTTTTCTTTAAAGGGCCTCCACATCTCCCCTTACAGCCCTCCCTATCCTCCAAAAGAGTTCTTGGGCAAATCATGATGTTTATGGCTGATTGTAGAGTTTGATTGATGCAAGATGATTTTTAAAGATTCATTAAGATATTGAGGATCAATGATAAATTTGCCCAATTCTTATATTGCTATCAAGTTTACCAGAACGAAGCAATAGGTAGAGTCTATTCACAGAATTCAAATATTCATTTTTATTTCTAAACAAGTTCATTGATGTTGATATTTGAATATAATTTTTCTTAATTATTTCACTTTATTAGAGGGAATAATATGGCGACATGATATAGTGAAAATTGAGCGAATATTTTCTTATTTTGTTTGTTTATTCTTTTTGATGTGTCACCTAAAAAAAAAAATAAATTTAAAAATTAATATCAAGAAATTAGCGTGATTAAAAAAAAAATTAATAGGCCTACTTAAGATTTGATATTTTATTTTATTTATCAAAATAAAAATATATTTATTTATTTGAGTTGACGTTTTAGATCCGATTTATCAAAGTCACTGTTTTCTTGTTATGCTTTTCTATTTATTTTAACTTGAAATTTTCATGCCACCACGGCATTAAGAATGATGAGAAATAATATTTCTAAATTTTTATAATGATGCCCTTGACTAAAAAAAAAGAAAATAATATTTTTCTTATATCTTTGAGTAATTATTTTGAATGGATTTAATTAAATATTTACGTACTGAAGAATTCACTTGGTTGCATTCGAAGAACGCCGAAGTGCAGCCCCCACTCCCAACCACCCATCTGAAACAAAGGAGAAAATTATAAATATTAAATAAATATTATTATTATTAAAAGTGGAATTTGAAAAAAATATTGAGAGAATTGAAAAATGAAATATATAATATATAACGAATTCTGGCTGTTATACAATTAGATTAATGATATAAAAAGAGGATGCAGCCAATAATAAAAAGCATCTATTTTGTTAACACTCTTTATTTCGGAACGTTTCGGCTATGATCAACAAAGCCATCTTCAGCCCTCCAAGCTAGCTACTATTATGACGATTTATTAACAAAACAATTATTTAATGAATGTATGTATATATTTCTAGCTTGGAGGGCTGAAGATGGCTTTGTTGATCATAGCCGAAACGTTCCGAAATAAAGAGTGTTAACAAAATAGATGCTTTTTATTATTGGCTGCATCCTCTTTTTATATCATTGAAATATATAATAATTGGTTAGTAGTATTGTCAATGATATTTCATTAATAATCAGCTGTTTTTTTTTTCAAATTCCTTTTATATATATTAAAAATTAGTTACCTTGAAGAAGTACTCGCAGAAACCCAAGTCTTCTGTCTTCAAAATCTAACCTACACCCAATCCCCTCTGTGGCTCAGTTGGCCACCTAACTCTTCAGTGGAGAGCCTCTTCTTTCTTGAGACGATCGCGAAACACGAACACTCCCGATAGACAGGTAAGTCTATATTTCAAAAAAGTTATCGATAACGGAACGGTGAAACGCGCCCACACCCAAGTAAAGTTGAAGAAGAAATGAAAATAGAAAAAACGGTGTTAGGATGCGAATCCCGGTAAGTACAAGACCGGAGTCAAGGACCTGAATGCCTCAGTAAGAGTATGGTGAGGGTCGGAATGTATAAAAAAGCTAAACAACACCTATCCTATCCAAAGAGCGCACCACTCCGCCTCTAACCTACCCTCCACTAAAACATTCAGGCCAAGAATCCAGTGGACGACCGGTTTTCGATTGAAAGATTTAGATAATCTTTCTTGCAAAAAACGCGTTAATAGAGAATCCTCTTTTTTCTCCTGAACATCAGTCAATTAGGGAATAGACATTCTTTTCTGGAAGTCCCTATCCTAATCACCTAACGTTGCAGTGCCCCAATCACTGCCGTCCTATTTGGGAACAATGGGGAAAGAATAACAACACCTATGCCAGTATAAGAACATCATTCCCCAATCGAAAAACATTCAGTTGATACTCAGAGGATCCTGAGGCCTAGACCCCCCCCCTCCCCCCAAAAAAGAAAGAAAGCGTGAGCGCAGAAATGTTTTATCTCCCCCTAGATTCTATATAATGTAGTATATCTAACTTAAAGGATTATGTGTATTTAACATTTAAATTAAGCTGAAAAAGAAAAAAAGATAGAAAGAGATGAAGAGATACCCCAATACACATATCCTTCCTATGACTGATAAACCTAAAAGCTAAACACTTTGTTTTGTCTCATGAAGATGATGTCCCACGGTGGATGTTTTAATTTGCATTCGTAATAGAATACAAATTTTACAAGAAAACCTACTTACATACACATCCATTGTTATCCCACGATGTCTTCAATCGATGAATTGGGGCTCTGAAAAAAATGGTTAAATTAGGGATTCTGGAATGGAGAAAGAAAATATTAATACATCCTATTTTTATTTTTTAATCTATCTAAAATAAGTTATTGAAGTCGAATCAAAAAGAAAAAGAAATTTTGAAAAAACCTAAATATATCTAGCTCTGCGCCCCGCTAATAAAAATATACAAGCCTTAGTTGTACTGCAGGTGCTGGAAGCGCAGTTTGAGCCCTGAAGACAGGAGCAGCTAGCAGGTTCATGCAGAGACGTGAAGGCTGGCGATGACTCTTCTTACACTGTTTGCCATCTGAAAAATAAAAAAAATAATATAATAAATAAATTTATTCTATTTAAGGTATATTTTTCAAGAGAGTTAGGGTAGGAGGATGGTTTTAAGCCCCAGTGGTCATTGATCTTCAATAATATTTTATAAAGAAAAATTGTTTAATAATACTTTATATTAGGGAAATTGATTTAATTAAAAAAAATCTTTGACTATCTATTTTCTTTATATAATTATTGCCTAATGTAATGTAAATGTATAGAGTGTTACATAAATAATGTACTAAATTTTTAAATTATCAAGTCAGTATTCATTCAAACCTAAATCAAAGGCATCAAATTGGGATGACTTAACTTGTTGAAATTGTAAAGAAAAAATTTAATTCCTAACAATAAAATTTAATAAAAAAATTCTATCATATATTGATTTGAATTGAACTATCTTTAATTGATGATTGAATGAAATTTATTGGAAAGATTTTCTATATAAGAATCTATTTATACTATTAAAAATAAAAAAATAAAAAATTATCTGATATTTGATTTAAATAAATTATGAATGAAATATGGTCTATATAAATAATTTCCAACCGGGGGGGGGGGGGGGGAGCCAACACATTGTTATTATTCGGGTAATTGTAGTTTTGTTTTTTTCTAATAAAGTTTTTATTATTATTATTTTTTTTTAACCCTGGCTATTAAAAAAAGAATAGGTGTGGAAG